>WSFP011494041.1:0-14522 GCA_009831015.1 Picea engelmannii | reverse complement strand
AACCAACCAAAGTGAAAGTAACAATTGTAGATTCAATGGAGACCTAAACATGTGATCAAGGAGTCATGTAATAAAGCACTAATTATTTTATGGGAAATAAACATGTCACTGTATCATATTAAGTAAAAGTGGAAGATACAACCAAACTGCCTTGATGTCACAAATTCCCTTTCAGTGGTCCTTTGTTCCAACACACACATACACTTTCTTTGAATTTGTATGAAGATGGTCCATGAAAGCTTGATGGACAAATGGAGACCTCAAGCATCAGTTGTAATGGGATCCTTCACACAATCTTCAACCTATTCTTTCAACAATTCTTTGCTCAATCTTACTTAACCTTTTCCATGAGAAATCCATTATTATATAAGAGAAGATGAAGTGGTTACAAGGATGAGGATGATCCCACCAAATCATATAAAACAGTAGGATCACAACCATATGGACACCACCTCATATTCTAGAAGATTCCCTTTCTATAAACTTCATGAAACTTCTTCCTTTCCTTAGCTTCAAACGTCGCCACACCCTGCCTATATAACAACATGCAGAAATCCCGTGAGCCAGGCATAGAGCAGCCTACAAAAATCAAGGATATCCGCACTGTGTACCATTGTTAGCCTGCGACGTCATTCTAAAAATGTGCCTTGTAGAGGAAGAACTTAATCATTTTCCTCATGTAAAATATTGTTTTGGAAGCCCAAACACATGCTTGTAGGGTCAACATCAGAGTGACCAAAATAATGTGTAACAATCTCCATTTTTAATGTAATGTAGTACCTATAGCATTAATGCACTAGATCCCATTAGAACTTTGTAGTTAAGCATGCTTGGACTAGAGTAGTACTGGGATGGGTGGCCTTTCGAGAAGTCCTAGTGTTTTACATGCCTATGGAATTTTTCAAACTCAAACCAATTTATTCCACATGCATCATGGGAATTATTCTACTCTCACTTTCTCATATATAATCAAGGTGAAGGAGGTCCTTTGAGTAGGAAATGGAGTGTGATGTAAAGCTTGTTGCGAATGAAGCGTAGCCAACATCACTTTCTCTTCATAGATAAGCTACCACCATTCTAGACGGTTTGTGTTCTACAATGTTTTTTCTATTTTATTCATTAATAGAAGTTGGGTTTTATTGTATTTCTGCATTCTCTACTATATTTTTGTTTGTATCTCATTTCATTCTCAATATAATCTAGATCAAATGAGATAGTGGTTTTCCATTGGAAACACGTCTTCTTTTAATTGGCATCGCATTTCAAAAGGAAAAAGGGAAACCACCATCCGGGGCATGTGATAATAGTTTGTGGTTTGGAAGAAAACCACTCCTGACCCCTCTGATGCGAGATACACTTGGTAGTTGACAACGCACCCCATGGCACTACCATGTCATACTAACATGTCATACTACAATAGATTCAAGGACTATTAGAAGAAATTTGGGCATGCCAAAAGGGCATCCACAAGACCAACCACCAGCTGACACCTGGATAAGAGGGACCCACAAGAGGATACCAAGGGCACAAATTATTAACCCTAAACTTGATGATGCGTGGTTTGTCCCCATGCCACATTGATGCCACCTTGGACCAACACGAGGCCGCTAGGTGTCCATGGGGCTCTATTGATGTCACACATGAAATCACTCAAATTTCACGCCTTCCCCTAATTTAAAGCTTTTCACCAATGACATGGTGACGTGTGGCACTCAAAAGATTAAAATAGGGGAAAAAATCCTCATTAGGAACGAGGATAAATATCTCTAAAGTGCCAACTCAGATGCCATAAATTTCAAACAAACTACAACAACCTCCTCCTATGCAAATTCCAATGGTCCATAGGTAACCCAAGAACTCGTATAGTCCTTGCATTCATTTCTACACCTAATTTCTATCATTAAGAATGTAAAATGGTTACTGGTACAAACCATAGAAAGTCGTAGTCATCTAAGAAACCTTCAATAGTGGATGAGCCCCTAATAAACATGATGATGTTATTTTTGACCCAGTCCTATCATTTCCTGACTCACCCCCAATTATTCATAGTGCCCAGACCAATTCTAACAATGACAAGGATTACTTACACTTATAGGAATCAAACCTGGCTCGATCCAACATCCCGCAAACTTTCAATTTCCCTGAACTGATTCATTGGTGTGAAAATAATTAGCAAGATAACATGGGAATTGTGATGTCCATAGATGGACATCAAATTATCTACAATTTATCCCGAGATTCCCTGGCCCAAGCACTCTATTTCCCTGAAGCCTCCTATGAAACCATGGAAAAACACACATTAGAGGCTGAATATTGGGAATTGTCTCAGTGTGATAAATAAAGATGGTTAGAAAAACCTTCTATCCCCTAATGCTCCACTATAAACTAGTACTCCACCTCCATTTAATTTGACATGTTCCCTAAAATTACAAGGGAATATTTGTCCATTATCTTCCAAATCCTAGGTTATGACCATGACAAGGTGGTTGATGAGGCTATCCTCTGAATTTTCTCTCTTTTTTGGCCCCTAGAATTCACTAGTCTCCTTAAGTTTGACTACTGACAACTCTTGAAGGAATTCATACAAGCTCGACTGAAGAATGTCCATAGCACTAGATCCTTTAGATATCAATCCTAATTTGTATATCTCATCCTTTCCCAAAATCACCCTTACTTTGAGTCTTTGGGGAATGAAAATCATAGATGAGACTGGGAGCTTGAATCCAATCAATGAATGGACTCATGAGATGAGGAGATAAGAAAAAAATAGAGGTTTCACCCTCTATGTAAATAAATACATGAGTGGCATATATACCCTGATACATGGCACTCAACTTTCTAGAGTCATCCTAGAAATGAGGCATATCCTGTAGAAAAACAAAGATGCTACCACAAGATATTGGTACCTAGTAGAGGATCATACCATCATTAGGGTGTATGGTTTTGAGCAAGAACCATTCAAGCTCCCTAGTTTCTTAATACCAAGGATCATGACGTTGGAATATGTTATACAAAGGTTGATGGAATATGGTGATGGATGGAATATCCAACATAGAAAATCCATTACCTTCCCATTGCCACAGGAGGTTGGCCCCTTCTTAGTTTAGAAAATAACAACTTTTGTTTCCACCGAAGAAAAGCTTAAATAGTTTGATTTCTAGAAAGGGGAAGGATGAGTATATGATCCCCATGGTGTCATATCTACAAGGAAGTCAACCTACAAACAACAACCAAATGTGTTGGTATAAAAGAATACCAACACGAAGTTTTGGGAAGAGGTAAGACAAATCTTAGGAAATGGGACCCCCAACCAAATTGCCTCATTATCTCAAGCCAACACAGTCTAGACCACCTATCCTATAAAAATATCATACTCAAAAATGCAGTTAGGAATGCATGTGGATGGTTAACATAATAAAATACCTAAAGGGGATGAGGAGGTGGAAATAGAGGATAGTGTGACAAGGAGTTTAGATAAAGGGAAAGGTATGATACAAATAACACAAGGGGGGAGTGATTTTGAGGGGCCAACCTTAACTATTGAACACCTCTCCTCAACCATGCTATCAATAAGAGTCATAAAGAAAACAAATTCCAGTGGGGAAGCAACATAAAATCAACCCTCCTTATTCTCTCACTACCTAGATATCAAAAGGCAGAATATGGAGATGAAAAAGGATATGTACCCCAAAGCAGTGGGAGAGACAACCCAAACAAAGATACAAACAACAATAGGTTATCGACAAGGCACCTTCAATTTGGTCTTGTTGGAATATAAAGTTCCAAAACCACCCTCCCTAACAGACTCTAAGGCAAACCAGATCAAGCTCAAGCTGGGAAATAGTCAACCCATTGAAATCGTTGACTTGCATAATTAGACAAGTGACATGCTATACAAAGGGTTACTTTAATCCTCTTCCATTCAAAGAAAAATGAGGGAAATGATGTACAAAATTAACAGGCAACTGAAGCAAGAGAATATTTCCACCAAGGAAAATTAAAATAAGATAGTAGAGCTTGAAAATAATATCATAGCTCTAGGAATAAACACTAAAGATCCCACTACCATGGGAGAATCAGTGAAGTAGAAAGATACTAAAATCAAGGTATTGAGAAAGATACTTCACCTCTGTAAATATCAACATTTGCAAACTCCAGAGTTGTAAGTTAGCCATGAAGAAAAACGGTCATAACAAGGTTGCAGAGTGAGAATGAGAGGATACAATAAGAAAATGAGACTCTCTAAAATCAATAAGTTCATCTGGTCCAAACAAAAAAGTAAATAAAATAGCAAGCCACCTTGACAGACCCAACAAAAGGATTAACTAAGGTGATGTACGACCTCAATGCAAAAGTGATGGAGCTAGGCATTATGACTAGCCAACTCAAAAACAAAGATGCAAGAGTGATAGAGTTGGAAGAACAAGAAAAGAGAAGGAAAGTCTCATTGATTCAAACAAATGTTGCTAAAGAAGAGGCCCTAAAAGAGCTGGAGAAACTGAAGACAAAAGTGACAGGAAAGTCAACCCTTAAAGCAACCAAGTATTGCATTTGGGATATCATATCCACTTTTCTATCCAATAATTGGTCTCATTTTTCCCTAATAGGTGATGATCTTGAGCTAATTACCTCAACCAAGAAAGATATAACCAAAAAAACCAATGAGCTAGAAAATAAACCAAAGTTGGATAATGACATCATAAAGTTCCTAAACAACAGGACGAAGGAGCATCTTAGGAATCTCAACGTCAATGATAGAACCACCATCATAATTGATGCTAAAAACGTTCTTACTAAAAGAAGGAAAATGCAAAATGATGAGAGTATGTTGCATGAAATGACAGGGGAAGTAGCCTCCTTCGAAAGGATTTTCACCGAGCTCATCAAAATAGGGTTTCCACCGCCCTAGGATGGGAATGGAGACATACTACCCTAAAATAAATACCAAGGGCTGTTGGAGAAAAACATAAATAATGACAATAGATTTGATAAACTACAAGGAGTATTGTTAGGCTAGGATTTCCTAAAGATGTTGGTTGGAGACTTTGAAATTTTCCATAGACTAAAGGGGATTTTTAAGAACCTGCCCCATCCGTCTATGAGAGATACATCAATCTAGATGAGGTGATAAGGGAAATGAATGAAAAATGGGAAAGTTTTGGCATCACATGTGTCAATATGCGAAGATCCCTTTGGGAAAGTAGGGAGAATCAAGTGGCACGTGACATGCCTAAAGATGGAGGTTAATAAAGTAAAAGGATATGTAAAATATTTTTACCATGGTGGGACCCCTCCCAAAATAACAGGTGGTTTGGAATAATAAAGAAGCAATAAGTAGGCTCAAGAAGTTGTTTTGGACAGAGCACAATGCTATAGAAGAGGAATAAGGTGCTCTTTTTAGAGGTGGACACTTTGGGGAATTAAAGATATTCTTATACTCAAAGCTGCAATATCACAGATCTTAGGCACATGTAGATGATGAAGGCAGTAGGCCTCAAGAGATTCATACAACACGATGTATTCAGTTTGTAAAATTCATATTCATATTCTTCCATTGTAATTTTTTTTTTAGTAAATCCACTTCTACCATTTTTGGATGATTATATTAGATCTCATTAATAAAATCTCAGTGCAATAGATTAGAATTTCATTTAGTGTAATTGTGTGATGTTTGTCATGGCATAATTGATTTCATTCTATATGACCAACTCTTTTCATCTTTTGCTTGATATATTTGAATATATGCAAAGGGTTCCTCCTATGTTTGAGTGTATGAAGTTTTAAAGGATGTACAAGCATACACTTTCACAGATATTGATTCTCTTTTGTATAACTGTTGAATTCTTAATTGCTCAACACATTTTTCTTTCTACAAATACTGCAATATTTATTCTTAGAATTACCTTGCATACTTAAATGTCTTTCCAATTTTTTTCCATCCATTCCTTTGAAATTCCAAATGTTTGAATGCATATGGTAACATGCCTCTTGAGGTTGAGGGTTTTAGTCATTTGATCTTAAATTATCTAAGGGTTGAGAGATAGAGAGAGAGATCCAAGAAATTCTCACAATATTTTATACATAAGCATGGCTTCAAGGCTCAAGTTGAGTCTTAGTCCCTGAGGTTCCTTGGCATAGTTCCATAAAAAACCTAGAACATCTCAAGGAAAAACATTTGAAATGGCGTCGTTATGAGGGATTAAAATTTGAAGTTATTTTTCCCCGAGGTATGACATTGTAAGCTCCAATTCTTGACGATGAAAAAGTCTCAAGCACTTGGCTGTTAATATTTCACCTGGTGACTCCACAATGGTAAATATGACATATACAAGAAGACATACCAGAACCCTGATCTTGCTTAGATTCCAGTTTATCCAGATCTAGAAAATCTTGTTACCTGGAGAAATAATAGGGAGATACAACTCTCTTCTCCCCTAGGTAATACTAATTTACAATATCTAATTTTCCTGGTCACAAAGTAGGTGAATCTGTAGATATGATAGACATACCTTTATATTTACACTCTTCTTTAAAAAATCCTCATAGACCTTTGATAGATCTAGAAATTTTTCCTCTAGAATTCCCTCAAGACGAAAGTTCCTATTTAATACCCTTCTTGAAATATCATGTATCCCCTCAGTCTTTTCAAACTAATAATCACATCCTTCAAAACCTAATTTCTAGACTGGGAGGGGGTAGATATGGGGTAAATCAACCCCCACCTCAATCACTTGTAAACCCTTGGGTAGAAACTAGATATGGTCCCCTGAATTTGCCTCCAAATGTCCATAACTTCCCTGACAAATATCAAAATCATTTACCAAAATATGATGGGGAGAAGGCCATCAATATTGAAGAGCATATGGGTGCATTCCAAGACTTCATTGATAATTTTTTTTTGGAACATGATAATTTTTTAATGAGACTATTCGTCTGGATCATGGAAGGGAACATCATAAAGTGGTTTAGGGGGTTACCTGCTACCTCAATTGGTACATGGAAATCATTAAAATTAGCCTTTATGAGACAATGGGGTGAGAAAAGAGACCGTATCTATTATCTAATTGAATTTGGCTCATCAAATAAGAAAGCAAATGAAAATGTGGTTGACTTTATTAGAAGGTTTAATAATATCTATAACAAGATCTCTATTGACATGAAACCTTCACAATAAAAAACAAAGGTTACTTATGTTGGAGCATTTGAAGCTGATTTTTCCATGATGTTGAAGGAAAGAAGATCCCCAACCCTACTTATCATGCAATATGATGCAATAGATATTTAGGGAAATATGATTGTATCTAGAAAAATTAAACAAATAATGGATCATGTAGACAAAGACAAAAATAAATTCAAGGAAGAAGTTGGCACTTCTGATCCTAACAGAGACTCTCAAGATGCAAAAGATTGAAGAGAAGTCCATATTGATTAGGAATCTGTCAAACAAACTATCCGGGTTTGAGGTTGAGGGTAACAATGCAAATAAATATCCTCAGGAGGGAGGTCTTAGAAATCCTAACCAATTCATAAGACCCTTCAATCCACAAATGACGTGAAGGGAAAGAAGGAATGAAGAATAGCCCATTCAATCCCCTATCAAAACCAATAATGATAACAATCTAATTGAAGATATGATGGATGCGGAATATGTTGATTGTCAAGAAGAAATTCACCTACTCCAATATGACAATGATGATATTCATTTGACTCAAAATTGTTATTGATGTTCTAGACCCATTGAAGGGGGAAATTGGACATAAAGAAGCTGACAAGGATGTTTCCCCATTTAACATTAAACATAAATTATCAAAGATCAAGATTCATGTGATTGTAATTGAATTGGATAAAAATCCCTCTTATCATAAGGAGATTGAAAAATTCATGCATTGAATAAGACCTACAAATCAACCAGATACCTTTAATGTACAAGATGAATGTCCTACCATTGTATTCAGACCTCACATAGATAGAAGGAAGATTTTGTTGCTCCTTTTTATGTAACACTGAATATTCATGATAAAATGATGCACACTTGCATGATGGACTCTGTAGCTTCACACAAACTCATGCCCAAAAAAATCATAGAAAATTTGGGACTAGAGACAACTAGGCCATATCACGAACTGTACTCTTTTAATTCAAGGAAAGTTAAGTGTGGAGGTTTGATCAAAGACATGGTGGTTATCTTGGCTCAATTACATGTCAAAAGCATTATGATGGATGTTGTAGTGGTAGATGTTCCTTCCAACTATGGTATGTTTCTGTCAATAACATGGGAAAGGAAGCTAGGAGGTACCTTGCAAATGGACATGAATTATGCCACAATGCTAGTATTTCGAGGGGAAAATAGGAGGTTGTACAAGGAAACCAAATTTTCCTATTCGGTGAGTGATAAAAAAAATCCCCCAAACCATCTAATATATGCTGCCGATGAAGACATGGGTTGCCATATTTTATCAGTAAATGAGGAGTATGATGAAGCCTCTACACTTTCATATTTTTCCTCAAAGGTTTCTATAGAGGTTGATGGTGTATGGAAAATATATTTTGATGGAGCATATTCAAAAGGAGTGGGAGCTGGAGTAGTACTAATTTCTCCAACTAAGAAAGAAATTCCTTTGTCTTACAAGCTTGATTTTGAGGCTAATAAAAATGTGGCTGAACATGAAGCTTTGATTCTAGCCTTGGAGGCTGGAAGAAAGTTTAAAATTACAAAGCCAACAATGTTTGGAGATTCATAATTAGTAGGGAAACATTTCAAAGGCATATATCAAATGAGGAATTCAAGGATGAGGTCATACACAAATCGAGTTTGGGACTTAGTAGACAATTTTTATGAAGCATTCAACTTCACTGTCGTCCTTAGAGAGTTCAACCAACAAGCAGATTCCATAGCCTTGGTTGTTAGTACCTTTAGGCCACCCTCCATCGCTCAGGTCAAATATGAAATTGATATGCGATATAGACCATATATCCCATATAACATCAAGTACTAGCATGCATTTTAAGATGATCGAAAAATTAAGAGATTTATGTAAGTAATGGACGAGTTTTCTAATACCCACATGGACTTAAAGGGAGATGCAAAGACCGAGGATGTGGTTGAAGGAGAAGCTGAAGCAAATCATGAGTTTAGCATTGACATGGTTTATCATAAAATCTTAAATCTTAAGAATAAATTTATTCCATAGGGGATGGTACCTCTATAACAACTTTTTGATAGAAATGATATAATTGTTAACCTATTGTTCTCCCAAAAGATGAAAATGTTGAAGATTGTAATAGGGACATATCATAAACCAAAGCATATCAAGTTGTCTAAGGACATCTTTACTGAGCATAATAAAAAATATTTGGATTTGTTCAAAGAGTATGTAGATGTGTTTGCATGGACGTATGAATATTTGAAGACTTATGACACCAATATTATACAACACAAGATACCTCTAAAACTTGGTAATAAACCTTTCATGCAGAAGCTCAAACAAGTCAATCCAATTTTTCTTCCTACTATTGAAAAGGAAGTGAGGAAATTGTTTGATGCTCGAATCATAATTCCTCTTAGATACTTTGAATGGGTGGAAAACTTAGTTTCAATGAGAAAGAAGAGTGGATAAATTAGACTTTGTGTGGATTTAGAAATATGAACAAATGCTCACTAAAAGACAACTATCCATTTCCCAAAATTGAACACATACTACAAAGGGTAGTAGGGTAAATCAATATCTCCATGATGGATGGATTCTCAGGATCTAATCAAGTGGAAACACACTTGGATGACAGACATAAAACAACATTTACAACAACTTGGGGAACTTTTGTGTATGACAAAATGCTTTTTGGGTTGGTAAATGTAGGGGAAACCTTCCAAAGAGAAATGGATATAGAATTTGTAGGAGAAAATGACATATTTATTGTTATATACTTGGATGACATGACTGTATTTTCAAAGACTAATGAATACCACATCAAACACTTAAGACAAACTTTTGTTATGTGTAGGAAGTTTGGCTTGTCCTTGAATCCCAAGAATTCCCACTTTTACATGAAATAAGGAAAGATATTGGGCCACATAGTATCCAAAGAAGGATTCATAATAGATTTTGAAAGGGTCGAGGCTGTCAAACAAATTGGTTTTCCCATAAATAAGAAAGAAGTGCAGTCCTTTTTGGGTTTTTTTTTTTCTTAGGAGATTCATCCCCATTTTTTCTTAAATAATGAAGGAATCCACTGATATGTTGAAAAAAGACCATTAAAGCAGATGGAATACTGAAGCTAGAGAACCCTTCCAACAAATCAAAGAAGCATTAGGATAATATCTAGTCCTAGTTAGCCCCAATTATGACAAGGAATTTCTCATATTTGATTTTTCCTATGAAAATACTATTGCTGCCATGTTATTGCAAAGGAATGAAGAAGATCATGAGAAACCCATAGCCTTTTTCAATAAGGCATTGAGGGATGTTGAATTAAAATAGAGTAGTATGGATAAGAAGGCACATGCCTTAGTGAAATCCCTAAAAGCTTTCAAATACTATGCATTGCATTCTAAGATTCTGGCATATGTTCCCACTAGTTCCATTAAGGATATTCTCATACAACCTGATAGTGAAGGAAAATGAGGTAAATGGATTTATGAAATCTAGGAGTACGATGTAGAGATCAAACCCACAAAACTAGTGAAGAGATAAGAACTATCCAAGCTCTTGGATGGATCAAATTGCAAATATATAGGTGTGAATATGGTGTCATCAGATCTCTATCAACATAACCCGAAGTGCATGAACCACATGAACCATCCCTGAAAGTAAATCCAAAATTCACCCAATCCGATTGGTATAAATATATTATCTTCTATCTACAAAACCTATAGTGCCCACCAGCATGGGACAAGTCCAAGGATAGATCCATCAAATTAAAGGAGTCAAATATTGCATCTTAACGAAAAACTTATTTTGGAAATATAAATGAGGTATCTTGCACAATTGTATCATTGAAGAAGAGACATAAGGTATAATTACTGAATTCCATAAAGGGGAATGTGGTGGTCATCATGCATGGAGGGATATTGCCTATAATATCCTTATAGTTGGGTATTATTGGCCTTCCTGTTCACTGATGTAAGCTTGATTGTTAGGGCATGCTTTGAATGCCAAATGTTTGTAGGGAAGAAAAAATTGCTTCCACTCCCACTAATTGGCCAGACAAAGTTCAGACACCTTTCCAACAATGGGGGTTGGACTTCGTTGGAGAGATTAACCCTAATTCAAATGGAAAAAATAAGTGGATCTTAACAACTACTGATTACTTCACTAAAGGGTGGAATCCATCCTCACAAGGGAAACAACAGATTCAATCATCATCAGATCCCTGGAAGAAAACATTTTGTCTAGGTTTGGTTTCCCAAGGAAGATTATCATAGATAACGCCCAAGAATTCAAGTATGTCAAAATGGTACAATTATACTAGAATTATAACATAGAGATTGGGAATTCAACTGCCTATTACCCACAAGGGAATGGCCTAGCTGAATCCTCAAATAAATTTTGATCGAAATCATCAAGAATATGTTGTCACAAAACAAAAAGGAAAGGGATTCTCATTTAAAATATGAAATTTAGGAAAATAGGATAAGCACAAAAAGATCAATTAGAACTTCCCCTTTTCAGGATTGGAGGCCATTTTTCCTATCCATATCAACCTTTATGTAATGAATTTATTACAAAATGAAGAGGAAGAACTAGATAATATGCAAAGGAGGATAAGTCAACTGATATAAGTTCAATAGAAAAGGGAACATGTGCAGAAAAAATCTTAGATCCATCAAGAAAAGATGAAGGAGAAATTTGACAAAAGGACTAAAGAGAGATATTTCATGACATGAGACTTGGTTATGAAATGGGATGCTAGAAGAGAAGCCAAGGGGAAGCATGGAAAGTTTGATAATATCTGGCTTGGACCGTTCTAGGTTTTTGCAGTACAAGACAAGAATACTTATGAGCTAGATCGCCTGGATGGAGAATCGCTTTGGGATCCTATGAATGAAAGGTTTCTCAAGAACTTTCTACAATACTCAACACTAAATAATTCTTCCACCCTGTACATAATTAGTTTAGTTTCATTTCTTCTCTACATCTTTCATTTTCTGCTCAATTTACACTTTTTGTTACATTTTTTACTAGATAGGGTGCTAATGTGTAAGTTGTTGAGAATTTTGTTTTCACAAATAAGAACAATTTCAAGAGATCTGTGTGACCAATTTTGAAGATAGACTCCATAACCCAACAAAGGAAGGTGCTAGGTCTACAATTCTCAGCAAATCACAGGGATATGTTTCCGCCGTGGAGCCAATATTAGTACAAGATCCAATATTTCCGAGAATGTGGAAATTAGTTTGGCTAGAGGACTTGATTGGGCTTACCTGGGAAAAATGGGCTAAGTTCTAAGGCCTATGGATGAATAAAGAGGCATGATTGAGTTTGAAATAATGGAAAATATTTAAAATTAGGTCCTAGGCGCCTAAATCGAGCTAAAGAGATTATCAGAACAAAGGAGAGGGCTTGTTGCAACCCAAAGGCCTCCTAGATCACTGGTGGAGGGGGATTATATCTGAACCATGAGCCATGACCAAAGGCTAAATGATGCATGGGGGATGATAACCAAAGAGATCACAAGAGAGCAAAGATCGATGAAACTCATATTATGTCGCATTGTCAACATACAAGAGATTTAACGTTCCTTCGGTGATGTGATAGTGGTTTACAGCTAGACACATGTCCACTTTTAATTGAAATTGCATCGAAAAAGGAAAATGGGAAACCACCATCGAGGGCATGCGATAGCGGTTTGTGGTTTGGTAGAAAACAATTCCTCACCCCCCGACGTGAGATACACCTGGTAGATGATAAGGCATCCCATGACACTTACATATCATACTGACATGTCACACTAAAACAAACTCAAGGACTGACATAATATAGGTGGGAAGGACAACATGGAATCCATAGAACCAACCAACAACTGCCACTTGGATAAAAGGAACCCACCGGATGATACCAATGACACAAATCAACAACCCTGAAACCGATGATGTGTGGCTTGTCCCCATGCCACATAGATTCCACCTTGGATCAATATGCCTCCACGTGTCCGTGGGGCCCTTCTAATGTCACACATGATTTCACTCAAATTTTGTGCCTTCACCTAATTTAAAGGTTTTCACCAATGACATGGTGATGCATGGTACTCAAAATTTTAAAATAGGGGCAAAAATTATTATTGGGTACAAAGAGCACCATCTCTAAAGCACCATGTCAGATGCTTAATATTTCAAACAAATTGCAACAACCTCCTCTTGCATAACTTCAAATGGTCAAGAGTGTTGGAGTTACTTCACACACACCTAGGATTTCTTTTTCCTAAGTTTTTTCCTTGTTTATTAGTCATTATCCAGTCTCCTATATTTTAGGGGATAATATTCCACCTGGAGAATATTCTCTTTCAATTGACACTTCAATTTGACTAGTTGAGTTGAGTTTAGATGTTGCATTGGTTTTGTCACCATGCAACATTGGGATCATCACCATGCTAATTCGACCTTGCCTTGGTATCATCACCAGACCAATGCATTAGCCTTTATTCCCTAAGTTAACTCCTCACTACTCTCTATTTAGTCAGTTAATTGAAGACTAGTTGACTAGTTAACTCAACTAGGCGGCAGTTCACTCCTGTAACTACCTGAGAGACTAGACTAGGTGGCAGTTCACTCCCGTAACTGCCTGAGAGACTAGACTAGGTGGAATTTCACTCCCATAAATGCTGGTGTGTGTCCATATGACTCTAGACCACCACTATGGCACATTGGTTCTCCTCCAGTGCGCACTCA
This sequence comes from Picea engelmannii, assembly GCA_009831015.1. Classification (NCBI taxonomy): domain Eukaryota; kingdom Viridiplantae; phylum Streptophyta; class Pinopsida; order Pinales; family Pinaceae; genus Picea; species Picea engelmannii. The sequence continues at coordinate 637 of WSFP011494041.1, read as the reverse complement.
TTGAGTTATATAGAGTATATCATGTGTAAATTATTCATTATTCACAACGGTTAATGAGAATTCTTCCATTCTTTCTCTCCTTCTTCTTATTTCTCAAATTCTCTCTGCAAATTTGTGTATTATTGTTTAGCTAGATCTATTCTGTGCAGGTTCAACACATTTACATGGTATCAGAGCCGATGGACTGCTAAGCAAAAGCTACACCAATTTTTTTTGCAGGTACAAAAGATTGAAGACAACGAAATGATGGAATTCCAAAAAGAATTGATTCTTACACCTTACAACTATTTTGCATGGAAGGAGAAAATAGCCATACATCTTTGAACCGGAGGGTTGTACAAGTTAACCTTGAATACAAATACAAAACTAACATCAACCATAGACAAATCCAAGTATTAAAATCGCATGGATGAGGCACTCGGAACAATTTGCAGTCTTATTTCTCCTGATCTCCTTTTTCACATATCTTCCTGTAAGACTCCCAATGAATCTTGTACCTGTTATAACCCTAAAATGCACCATACAGGTTTACCTGGCATCAGGCCAACTCATGCCTCTTCCTAGCCAAAGCCATGCTGAGTAATTCTTCAAAATTCACTTGAAAACAAGCAACCCGCGCCCTAAATTCTTACTGAGC
>WSFP011494040.1:0-14522 GCA_009831015.1 Picea engelmannii | reverse complement strand
GGTTACCTAGTGAAAGGTGCTCTACTCAGTTTAGCTTTGATACCATGTTAAATTTAGAGCTGCTATTAAGTTCTTTTCAATTTACTAGACTATAATAGCATAAGCAGGATCACTGAAAGATACATAATCACAAGGTACACAACATTTATCCTGGGAAACCCTCATGGGGGAGAAAACCCAACAAAAACTTCCTTAATATAGATTGCCAATACAATGCCAAGATAAAAGACCAAACACAAGAGAATATCCAACACTGAGCAATGTGCCTCTCTCTCTTCTTCTTCCGACAACTGTAGCTTCCTTCAAACTTGCGCACTAAGATGAGTGACTTGAGTGAGTGTGTTAATGAGGCGCCTTCCACTCTTATTTATATTGGCTGGTAGGCGCTAGGGTGGTGTCTCTTCATCAAGCAGGGCAGACTTCTTCACTTAGTGGCTAAAACCACTTTAATTAGCCCTAGGGGCCGACTTCTTAATTTGCATAAGTTAATTAGGGTTTGACCAATCCACAAAGGGGGATTTGGTCATACATAAGTCCTGATATGATCAATCCACAAAAGGGGATTGATCTATATAATAATAACTCAATAATAAGTAGAATATTCTTTGCAGTTACAATATTTCAACAAACAAAGCATGTATTGAGGTACCTGCATGGTATGGTTGGATATGGACCCAGATATGTCTCAAACGATGAAGTAAAGTTGCAAGGTTATACAGACTTTGATTGGGTGGGGAGTGCAGTGGACAGGAAAAGCACATTAGGATGTTGCTTCAGTTTGGGATCAAGTATGATCTCATGGTTGACCAGAAAACAGTCGTTGGTGGTACTTACTACAACAGAGGTAGAATATATAGCAACCAATGTTGCAAGCCGTGAAGCAGTGTGGCTTCGGAAGTTGCTTGCAGAGTTATTTGATCTAGAGTTGGAGCCAACTTTGATATACTGTGATAATCAAAGTTGTGTGAAGCTTTCAGAGAATCCAGTCTTTCACGACAAGTCAAAGCATATAGAGATCAAATACCATTTTCATCCGAGACCTGGTGCAGAAAGGAGCAGTGGAACTCTGGTACATATCCATAGATGAGCAGATAACAAACATTCTCACCAAGCCTCTGTCAAAAGTGAAGTATGAGTTCTTCAGAGACAAGCTTGGTGTGATGCAAAATATCCACCCTCGTTGAGAGGGAGTTATCTTGTTTCTCCTACAACGGGCAGATACTTTCCCTCTGTCCAGGGGTTTCCCAGATCAGTCATGCGAAGTGACCAAGGGACTAATGGGTAGCCTGGTACAAGTCTTTGCTAGGCCATGTGAAATGACTGAGGGACTAATGAGTAGCCCGGTACAAGTCTTTCCTAGGTCATGTGAAGTGGCTAGGTGTGATTGGGACTTGTAGCGTGGTCTTGCCTACGCTACATGAAGAGGCTAGGTGTGATTGGGACCATGCCTAAGCCATGTGAAGTGGCTAGGTGTGAATGAGGCTATGGTGGTAGTCTTCCCCAAGCCATATGAAATGGATGGGTGTGATTGGGACTACTAGGAGAGGAGAAACATCATAGATACTTGCAGCGTAGTATTGGGACTATGGTGGTAGTCTTGCCCATGCCATGTGAAATGGATGGGTGTGATTGGGACTACTAGAGGAGAACATCATGGAAGAATACCTCCCTCGCTAAGAGGGAGTGTTGATGTTTTGTAGCAGCGGGAGGTATTTCCTCCTGTACAACTTTTCTTTGAGAGGAAGATTCCAAGAAGTCAAAGGACGACCGTTGAACAGTTGAAGAATACCCCAGAAGAGAAGTCGGCCCCATAGGAAAATAATAAAGGAAAAATAGAATTCCAGGAAGAGAAGTCGGCCCCATAGGAAAATAATAAAGGAAAAATAGAATTCCAGGAAGAGAAGTCGGCCCCAGTAAAGTGACTTGAAGACTATAGATAAAGGGAGAAGCCTTGCCATTTGACACACATTCACTCAGCTCCCCAGCCAGTGCACAATTCTAGTAGCAGTTGCAGTAGCAGTTCCAGCGAATTCTTCAAGGAGCATCTTAGCAGTTGTTTTTGGTGATGCGCTATCTTTGTTTAGTGTTGCTCAGTTGTCTACCCTCGCTAGGGTTTGACAAGAAGAAGAGATAAGTACTTGTTATTAGGGTTTCTTCATTGCTGGTTTTGCTCTTGTGAATAGAGCTTGTTCATGGTTGTATTGTGTTATCAGAAACATTCTCTCTAAGAAAAGTAGGCTGGGTTTTTCCCAGGATAAATCTTTGTGTCTTCTTGTGCTTGTCTATCTGCTTCTAGATCCCGCTTATATTTTCAGTATATGGTTGTTGAATGTTAAATGAAGATCAAAATACTCTGGCAAATCTATTGCCACTGAAAATTTAAGAAAATCTAACAAACACTGCTCTTATTCTGTTATGAAGCAATTCCACTCCTGCAAACAGTACTGTAGAAGGCAAATCAGTTCAGCTATCAAGAAATTCAGTTTCTGGAAACAATATTGTAGTGGGAAAATTAATATGCAAGTCAATCACTGTACAGTGTAAACAGTTGATTTGCAATAGAAACAAAGTACATCCAGGAATTGATCTGGAATAGATGAAAAATAGCATTCAAACACACAGAAACTTGTGGGCTACTTCTGATGCAGTGTACTTTGTATTTTAATTTTTTTGCAGTACATTAAAGCACTTCGTAAATATGGCCATGTGGAGAAGCTTCGAAATGCAAGAGAAGCAATGAGTGCATTGTTTCCTCTGAATCCTATGATGTGGCAGGAGTGGACAAAGGATGAAGCTTGCTTGATTACCAGGTATATATATGTACATGTTTGTGATGTGTGGGTGCATGTATTGTGATTACCATGTTATATTGATGTTATAATTATGTTGTTATATCTCATATAATTAATAGTCATTTGCCTACAAGTACTATATTTAGGGACAATATCACTTGACTACATGCTACGGGTCTGCTCCTTCTCTTATTAAAAGGAAAACAAGTTACAGGTCTGCACCTTCACTTGAAATGAAGGTGACACTTGGCTTTTTTTTATCAAACTCCCTGTGCATAACATGTTGATTTATGCTACTCAGAATTAAATTCAAGAGACGTTTTGACAATTTGAAGCAGCCAAAAGCAAGAAATACAAGAACTAGGATGCATCTATCATGCTATACCTTTAAATCTTGCAGAGATTTGAATTTTATGCCAAAAAGAGCTTCACAACAGTTATTCTGTTAATTGACAGATTGTTTAGCCCAAATAGAGCAGTTTCCTTGCATCAAAAGTATTGATTGCAGAAACATGTCACTAAACTCAACTACCAGACCTTACTTATGAAGGCAGAAATACAATTGTCCCATATTATTCAGTCAGATTTTTTTGCGAAAACTCTAGAATTCTGCTGTTTTTTGTTATGGACTTCAAACACACATGCAAACAGCCTACTTAATTGGAGGAGAATATACAGTTATTTATTGGCTTCAAAATCTCCCGATCAAGCTGACTGGAGACTTGTGAATAATTTTTTTTCCAGCTTAGTGGCTTCTTGTATAGCTTCAACCTGTATCCAGTGGTGATTATTTCAATCCCATCTTTGTCAATGCTTTTCTGCTTGACTACTACATTGGGGAAAATTTGTACAACCTCATAGTGGCCAAGCCAATGTGCCTGAAACTTTCCCAGAAAATCATCATATCTTGAATCATATAGGAAGGTCCAATCTTTTGGGAAAAACTGTTATTGCCTTATAAATCTATAGTGCCTCTGTTTCCTTTGTTGTTGCACCACTTGTGTCTTTGTGCATCTTGTCAAGGGCATTTAATGGCAACAACCTCTCTCGCTGTGAACCATCCAAACCTTTTCCAAGCTTACTGGCTGTATGCAAAGTTTATAACTTGAAGTTAATCAGCTGCACTGCATGCTTTCTATAAACTAGCAGATGTGGGCTAAAGCCTAAAACTTTTTGTATGCTTCCAAGTTACATGATAAGCTTGCACTGCTTCAGGAAGCCTCTCTACTGATTCTCTCCGCTGAATCTTCATGATTTTTGTAAGCATATTTTCCAGCTCCTGATTTATTACCTCAGCTTGACCATTCGTGTGAGGATAATACAGTATTGTTTTTTCAAGTCTTAACTTGGTATTCCTTCATCTGGGCCCAAGTTACTTTAATGATAAATGGCATACAATTATCACTGAACAATTCACGAGGAGCTTTGCAATGCGTGGAGACATTTTTTGTACAAGAAAAAAACAACATTCTCCACTGTGGCTTCTCAGCCCATTTTGTGAAATAATCTTGTGCAAACAAGCATGTATCTACTCTGCATAGTGCATACATGAGCCAGGTGAAATGGCACACTCAAAGCCAATGCATTATTTCTTGAAGGGCTCAAAGATCAACACCAGTTTCAAAGGCACAATGCTGGTCTGTGAAGGTCTTCCCATTTTTTGTAGGCATCACAGGACTGTGTGTACCTCCTTGCATCCCTGAATACTGATGGACAATAGTAATTGCTTTGGAAAACTTTATAAGTATCCCTTTGGGTTGCAAAATGACCACTTTATAAGCACCCGTTTATGCTGTAAAATTACACCCACGGTGTTCATCATGGCAAACTCTCATAAGATCTTACACCTCATTCTCCCAAACACATCTCAGTATCGCATTATCAGCACCTTGTCTGTACAGATTTCTGGGGATCCAGGTAAAGGCAGCACTTTGTTTCACCAGATATTTGTGCTAATTCCTTGAAAAATGTTGTGGCAACACACCACCAACAACATAGTTTGGTATAGCAGCAAACCATTTTGTTTTCACTCTGATTGCAAAGAGATGTTTGTCTAGAAACAATTTTTCCACAGACTCCCCTTTCACCCGATTCACTGAATGCAAAAGATGATTGACAACAGTGTTGCCATTGCCAGTTTTGTCTTGAATTGTCAAATCACATTCTTGCATCAGCAGCAACCAGCATATAATTCTTGGGTTGGTGGTGGGCTTATTCATTAAAAACTTTATTGCAGAATGGTCTGTTTGGACAGTGGTCTTAAATCCAGACACAGTATCTGAATTTTTGCAAGGCAAATACGACAATCATTGTCTCCTTCTCCATGACTGTGTAATGCCCTATGCTGTGGGGGAGAGTCCCCCCTGCACTTCGCTCCCGAAGCACGCTCCCAGAGGGAGCATTCAGGAACCGCCCTTGGAAGCATGCTTCTTGGATGCTCCCTCCTGGGAGTGAATTTCAGGAGTGTGCTTCCTGCCCCAAAATTTCGCTCCCTGCCTTTGTGGGGAGTGTTCAAGGACTGCTCAGAGAGTGATTTTCCCAGAGTGCTCTGAGATGCTCCCTAGAGCTAAAATATCATTCCCTAACGGCTCCTTGAGTGCTTTTGTGTGGCTAGGCAAACTTGAGTTTTTCTATTACTTGTGGGAACCAAGACAAGGTTCCAAAAGGTTGATTTAGGCATGGCTAGGGTTTGTTGATGGATTAAAAAACTCAATCACTACATTTGCTCTCATTCTATTTCTCATTTCACTGATTTTACTAATCTTTGCTAGGGTTTTGAGTGGGCTTCTTGCTAGTTGTTGAGACGCAGATTTGTGAGAACTTGGAAGGGAGATTGAAGGTACCCATAGCTACGTTCAACCACCATTGGAGAATTGAAGAGGTAGGCTCCAAAGCCCATTCTTTTTTGTTTTTAATTTTTTTCCATGTGTTGTAAACTAGTATATTTTCTATGTTGAATACTTGAATGTTCTCCTCCTACTCTTTTGCATTTCTCCTTCTCCATTATTATATTGTAGGTAGAAAGTTATTCTCAAGAAACATGTTGGATATGTGGTTTATCCTTTTGGTTCCATTTTTGATTATGATGGCGGCCTTGGGAAACTGAAATACCAGTGACGAGGAAGAACTAGAAGTAGGTAGTGGCACATATCGTGGAGAGGATGAAGAAATGGAAGGGGATGATGATCAAGAAATTGACAGTGAGGATGGGGATAAACTCAAAGAGTTCAACACCCTTGTGGGAAATACATAACAAAGCTTGGGGAAGGGAAAGGGGCTGGAATCACAATTTATATGTTCTGTGTTCAGAAATGTAGGTTGGACATGAACTTCTTGCACAGGGTTCAATGTGAACGTCTAGGACGTTGTTTGAGACATTTCAAGGGTGACCACTTAGGAAAAGTGGGTAATAGTTCTATTTTGTAATTCACTTGGGAAAAAGTGAAATATCCTATGTTTGCAGTTGACATAGCCTAAGAACTCTAATAAAGTGTATTTAATACATTAATGACTTATATGTAATCCAGGCCATACATGTCAAGATGAGATTAGGGTTTTGGTAGATTAGGGTTTCAACAAAGCATAAATAAGACAAGATAGAAGAGGTAAATTACAGTTGAGTAGATCTAGCGAATCTAGACCATACATCTCAAGATGAGATTAGGGTTTCAACAAAGCATAAATAAGACAAGATAGAAGCGGTAAATTACAATTGAGTAGATCTATCGAGTAAGAGAGGAGCTAGAGTTCATGAAGAAGGAGAAGAACAAGGCCATACAACATAGTCGTACAACAGGGTTGTACAGTGGATGTACAACAAGTATACGGCTGTACAGTGGATGTACAACAAGTATACAACATGGCATACTTTTGTTGTTGTTGTTTGTTTTTTTCTCCTTTTTTGTGCAGGCTGTACAACTCTTCAATAGGTCGTACAAATCTGTTTAGGGTTGATTTTTGATTGACCATGTAGCTACTGGTTTAGTAGTCTTTGGAGGTTGCCTTGTAAGCTTTGATTAAAGGAATGAAAAGTTGATTTGAAGGAGAATTCGTCAGTGTCTATGTGTATTTCATTTATGCTTCTGCTATATACCTCTCAACTATTGTGTGATTGATGCTATGTTCACAAATTGTTTTTTTGTCGATCAATAAATTTTGTTGAATTATTTAATGAGAAAAACATTAGGACAACAATCACCTAGGGTTGGAAAATCTACATGGTATCAGAGCTAGGCCTTGATTGAGATTCTCAAGGGTTTACAACAATAGATCACTGCTGGAAACAAAGGTCAATAGAAAGGAATAAGCACACTTGATGGATAGTTTTTTGTCTGTCTTAATCAAATATGAGAGTTTGTGTCCTAGATCTCAGAGATTCTCAAGGGTTTACAACAATAGATCACTGCTGGAAACAAAGGTCAATAGCAAGGAATAAGCACACTTGAAGGATAGTTTTTTTGTCTTACTTAATCAAATATGAGAGTTTGTGTATTAGATCTTAGAGATGGCAACAATGAGCCTCAAATTTGAGGACATATTGGAAGTTGCCTCGAATTTCTTGCCTTGGAAAATCAAGGTAACGTTGTTATTGGAAGAGAATGATCTCTTGGATGTCGTCAAAGATGTTGTGGCTACACCTACAGATCTGTGGCAATTGGCAACTCACAAGAGGAAGTGAAGGCCAATTAGATGATTATGGATGCTGTAAAGGATCATTTGATTCGTCACATATCAGAGAAGAATACTTTAAAGGAGATGTTTGTTGCCTTGGTTGGCCTCTACTAGAGTAAAAACATAAACGGGGAGATGATATTGTGGAACAAACTTAGATCTATGAGATGATCAAGTCAGACACAATTACCAGTTACTTGATGAAGGTCACTTAGATGTGTGATCAACTTGTAGCAATTGGGGAGAAGATTGAAGATGCAAAGCCAATGAACATGGCACTGAATGGATTCTCCGCTTCATGGGAAACATTTGTCAAGGGCATTTGTGCTTGTGAGAGTCTTCCTTATTTTGAAGGACCATGCGATGATTGTATTCAGGAGGAGATTTGGATGGAGTCCAAGGCTAGCAAGAAGGGTGGTGATGATAACCAAGCCCTATTTGGACAAATGAAGAAGGGCAAAGGAAAAGGACCCGTCAAGGGCAAGGGAAAACAATGAGGAATCAACGTCATAGCTAGGGAAGGACTTGAGAAAGATCAAGTGCTTCATTTGTCATAAGCACGTGGATGTATACCTCCTTGGAGGTCACAAGTTCAAATCCAGAGGGGGTAGGGTATGTATACCTTCGTAGACTTTAGAAGTCAAATCGCTGTGTGGAGGGGGTCCTTTGTCCCACAAACAAGGGGGTCTCATACACCAATTTGGTGTTTGGCTTGGTCGTGACCTTAAAAAGAGATTATTATTATTATATTATATCATAGTGTCCAGACAAGAAGAAGGGCAAAGGGAAGCAACGGTAGAAGCAGGTGGTACCCTCTATAGAAACTCAGATGAACGAGTTTTCCACCAAATCCGAGAAGGATTTCTTGATGCTATCTTGCCTTTCTACTATCATGGTTCCAAGGGATGCCTGGTATGTGGATAGTGGGGCATCTTGGCATACGACATTAGCCCGATAGTGTTTTACTAGTCTGAAAGAGCAAAACTCATGGGTTCACCTAGACCTTGGTGATGATGCCAAGTACCCAGTAGTAGGATTTGGTACCATTCCCTTCCATCTCTAGTTAGGTAACTCTTTAGACTTTGATAATATTTTGTTTGTTCCAGGTCTTAGGAAGAACTTGCTTTCAATTTCGATTATGGAGGATAAGGGCTATGCAGTAGAGTTTAAGAACCAATAGGTCCTCATCAGATGAAAGGAATCTAGCCTAGAAGTAGCCCAAGTGATAGGGTTAGGGAAGGAAATCTATATAGGTTCCAGAGTGAACTTGTTCGAGCCCTAGTTCATAACAATGACAACTTGTGTGAGTTTTGGCACAAGGGGATGGAGCACTTGCATCATAAGGTGTTTCCTATTCTGAAGGAGATAGTCACAAGTCTTCTAAAGTTCAACATTGAGCTGCAGGGAGTATGCAAACGGTGCATGCTTGACAAGTATGCCAAGGCTGCTTTCCCAAGTAGTGAGCATAGGTTTAAGGAGATTCTAGACCTAGTGCATTCGAATATCTGTTGACCGATGTCAGTAGCATCAATCTTAGGAAGCATGTATCATGTTTCCTTTATCGATGACATCTCTCACAAGACTTCTCTCAATATTTAGCAAGTTTCGGGGGTTCAAAGCTCTGGTTGATAACCAAATAGGGAAGAGGATCAAAGTCTTGAGATTGAACAATGGGGTGAGTATACCTATAAGGAGTTTGAGGTTTTTTTCAAGGAGGCAGGAATCAAGAGGGAGCTAACTACTTCATACAACCCATAATAGAATGGGGTTGTAGAAAGAAAAAAACGATCCATCATAGGGGCTGCTAAGGCCATGGTTCACGACTGGGACTTGCCATTGTTTCTTTGGGGAGAAGCATGCAACACAACAGTCTACATCCATAACAAGTGTCCTCATAGAATCTTGGAGGACAAGACACTAGAGGAGGCATTCATTGGTGTGAAGCCAGAGGTGAGTCATTTCCGCATCTTTGGTTCTCCAGTTGATAACCATATACCTAATATTGAAGAGGACCAAGTTGGAGCCCTCTAGCAGGAAGAGTTTTTTGTAGGGTATAGGGATACTTCAAAGGCCTAAAAGGTCTATATTCGAGAGCATAGGAAGATAGTAGTGAGCAGGGATGTAAAGTTTGAGAAGGATCTTGTATCTAGGAAGTCCCATGAGCCTATTCCAATGATAGAAGATGAGGAGTAGGAAGCTCCAAAGGTTTAGCTAGGGTCACCATAAATGCCAGTGGGTTCTAGTACCAGACAACATCCTTTAGGTGAGGAAGAGACATTAGCTCCTACCAATTCTATTACGAGACCTTGACGGTTCAATTAGACATTGAGGGATGCTTTGGAGTATGTTGAGGCTCCTAGGAGCACATGTAGAGAAAACAAACCTCTGAAGAAGTTCCCAAACTACATGGAGTTAATGAACACCATCATAGATTTAGGGCCTTCCAGCTTTCAAGAGGCAACAAACCAACAGGTTTGGTGAGATGCCATGGTGGAGTACACCTCCATCATGTAGAATGATGTGTGGGACATAGTTCCAAGGCCAGAGGGGAAGTCAGTATTAAGTTCCAAGTGGCTCTATAAAATCAAGCATGTTGCAGATGACAGCTTCGAGAAGTTCGAGGCGAGGTTTGTGGCAAGAGGGTTCTCCTAGAAAGAGGGAGTAGATTATGAGGAGACATTTTCTCTAGTCGCTAGGTACACTTCCATTATAGCAGCTATGTCTTTAGTTTCATTTATGGGATGGAGGATACATTAGATGGATGTGAAAACAACTTTCCTTAATGGAATAATTGAGGAAGAAGTGTACATAGAGTAGCCTCGAGGCTTTGAATTAAATGGGAAGGAGTCCCCTGTTTGCAGGCTTAAGAAGGCCTTGTATGGACTCAAGTAGGCACCGAGAGCATGGTATTCCATGATCAATGGATATTTGTAGAGTGTGGGCTTCACCAAAAGTGAAACAAATCCTAATTTATATTATATATTTGTTGGGACTGATTTGCTTGTTTTTGTTTTGTATGTAGATGAATTGTTTTTTACAGGTGTAGAAAAGCTCATTGCAGGGTGCAAAGGAGATATGGTAGTTGAGTTTGAGATGAAGGACATTGCATTACTTCTTGGGTTTAGAGGTTTGGTAGAGACTAAGGGAGATTTTCCTTGGGCAAGGTAAGTATGCAGTTGAGATCTTGAAGAGGTTTCAGATGGAGGACTACAAACCTATGGCCATAACGATGATCACTAATCTGAATAAGGGTGACAACTTCAAATTCGAAGTTGGTTGACCCTACATTATACATGCAATTGATAGGTTCCTTGATGTATTTGGTCAACACTAGAATAGATATATGTTTTGCAATGAATAGATTGAGCTAGTTCATGGTGGAGTCGAGGCAGGAGCATTGGGTAGCAACAAAACATGTGCTCAGATACTTGAGGGGCACAATGGAGTATGGTCTGAGATATCTTCGAGATGGTGAAGTGAAATTGCACAGGAGTATACAGACTCAGATTGGGCAGGTAGTGCAACAAACAGGGAGAGGATCTTAGGGTGTTGCTTTAGCTTGGGATCAACGATGATATCCTGGTTTAGTAGGAAGTAGATAGATTTGCATGGCACTTAGCTCAACAGAGGTAGAATACATGGCAGGTAATACTACTAGTTGTGAGGCCATCTTGCTTTGAAAGTTGTTTGTAGAGTTGCTTGACTAGGAGATTTATCCCATGGTGATATACTATTATAATCAGAGTTGTATCAAATTGTTTGAGAATCTTGTGTTTCATGATAGGTCCAAACATAGAGATCATATGTCACTTCATATGAGACAAGATTTATAAGGGAGTAGTAAAGCTCTAGTATGTTCCTATAGATCAACATGTAGCTGATGTTCTGACCAAACCCTTAGCAAAAGGGAAGTTTGAAGCTCTCAGAGACAAACTTGGGTTGGTGTAGAATTCCTTCCTTGCTAAGAGAGAGTGTTGAGAAATGTAGCTCGGATAGGCACTTCTTGCACATGGTTTAGTGTGAATGTGCACGAAGTGGTTCAAGACATTTCAAGGGTGACCACTTAGGAAAAGTGGGTAATAATTCCATTTTGTAATTGATTTAGGAAGAAGTGAAATATCTTATGTTTTGCCATTGACATAACCTAAGAAGTCTAATAAAGTGTATTTAATACATTAATGACTTAGATTTCATCCAGGCCATACATCGCAATATGAGATTAGGGTTTTGGCAGAATAGGATTTCAGTAAAGCATAAATAAAACGAGATAGAAGAGGTAAATTATAGTTGAGCATATTTAACGAGTGGGAGAGCTAGAGGTCAGGAAGAAGGAGAAGAGTAGGGCCATACAGTAGAACTGTACAACATATTTGTACAAGGCATATATTTGTTGCTATTTGTTTTTTTTTCTCCTTTTTTGGGCAGGCCATACAATTCGTCAGCAGGCTGTATATATCTGTTTAGGGGTGATTTTTGATTAACCGTACAACTGCAGGTTTTGCAGTGTGTGGAGGTTGCCTTGTGTTACCACACAATGTGCCACCCAAAAATGTAAAGTCCTATAGACTTAGGTGAAGACATGTGGAACTAAGAGGTTGGCCATTGTCACCTCACCAACACTCTTCTGCACTTTAGACAAAGGATGAGCCTAAGTCAAGGGGCCCTTCCCTATGGGTTACTAGGCAATAAGTACAAACAAAATTACCATAACTTAGACAATAAGTACCTTCATTCCAATGCTTGGAGCTAGCTTGCTCACAAGTTCTTCCATTGATCAACTCCCAAGTTGCAAATGGAGAGAGTAAACCCTAATATAGGTTCTAGCTCTAACTCCTCATACAATGACAATCAATTGTTTTCGTAGAGCCATTAGTTCTCCAAGGAAAAATGATAAAATTGTTGATTTTTCAATAAGCTAGGTTAAGCATGTAGTTCATTTCAATTTTGCATTTGCCTTAACCATAAACAAGAATGTTGTAGCAACCAAGATCACAAGAAGAAACATTATGCACAAGAACACAAGAAGTATCCTAGGAAACCCTTCTCAACAAGGGAAGAACACCCAACCAAATCCTTTGCTATATTCTTCAAGAGAAAGACCTTCACCACCAACAAGACTTAGCACACAAGAGGGTGCTCAAACCCTAGAAGACTAGTGCCCAAGAAAGGTGTGCACTTTTCCCAAGTAGATGTACTTGCTGAAATTTCCAAACTTGTGTGAAGGATATGATTCCACAATGGAGAATCTTCCTTTACTTATATTAGATTTGTCCTCTCAACAAAAGTGTCTATTGGCACAACAGAGCCGACCTCTCTAAGTCACATTATAATTAATATTAACAAGATTAATTATCTTTTACATTTATTACTAATCACATTAAGGTGGGGCCGACCTGTACCCTTTACATTACAATTAGGGTTACAGGCAGGTTTGACTCTTGAACAATATAACAAGGGATCTGATACACCCACTAGTGCTTATCCACTAGGGGCACATCCATAGGGATGCCCATATCTCTGGCTCACTGCATTACATAGAAGAACCAAATCTTCACACGTTCACCTGTGCTCGTCCACTCAACAGATCTTCTTTTCCACTGCATCACACATGAGAGTCATCTGGAGTTTCTCGTCAACTCTGCCGCTCAGAGGAGGCCAATACATCATCTTCATTTCTGTTCTCATGATGATGCACCCAACACTTTGGGGTTTCACACGTTCACCTTGTGCTTAGCCACATGCATGTCCAACTCAACAAATCGCCTTTCCCACAGGATAATCATCTGGAGTTCTTCTCAACTCTCTGAATGGAGGAGGTCATTTCTATGTTCCAGTTCTGTCTCAGATAGGAACCACGTACCCTTCTTAGGGGCTTTCTCTCAGGTTTGTAAGTTGGAGAAAGTCTCACATAGCTGCAATGATCCACATCTCACAGGTTTGTAAGATGGAGAATGTCTCACATAGCTGCAATCATCAACACTCCCTCTCAGCTAGGTAGGCATTTTCCATCAGGCCAAGTCTCTCACGAAAATACTCGAACTTGGTCTTGGCAAGTGGTTTGGTGAAGAGATCTGCAATCTGTTCATGAGTAGAAAGATACTGCACATGAACTGTCTTCCTCCGCACCATGTCTCTGATATAGTGATACTTGATTTCAATGTGTTTTGATCTGTCCTGAAACACTGGGTTCTCAGAGAGCTTTACACAACTCTGGTTATCACAATGAATAGTAGTAGGATCCATCTCGTGATCGAATAAGTCAGTCAGAAGTTTGTGAAGCCATACTGCTTCACGAACTGCCACAATCAGTGCTTTGTACTCTGCCTCTGCGATGCTTAAAGCTATAGAGCTTTGTTTTCTGCTACACCAGGACACCATGGCTGATCCTAAGGTGAAGCAACAACCGAAGGTGCTCTTTTTGTCTACTGGTGCAAAAGTCTAGTCATAGTCAACTCCCTCTATTTGTGAAAACCCTCTGGCCATAAATCTTGCTTTGTATTTTTCAATGCTTCCATCAACAACATGCTTGATTTTGTAAATCTATTTGGAAGTCACTACAGACTTTCCCTCTGGTCTTGGAACAACATCCCATACGTCATTTTTTAATATAGATTGATATTCTTCAGTCATGGCATCTTGCCATACTTGTTCACCTGAAGCTTCTCCATGACAAGTTGGATTTGAATCAATAATGTGGGTCATGGCTGAAAGGTAGCTTGAGAATCTCTTTGGTCTCTTGCTTTCTCTGGTTGTTCCTTGTGGGGCTTTATGCCCTTCTGCTTCTTGTAGAGTTTGTCGGGCCCAAGCAGGCCTTTTATGTCCAATTGTAATGTCTGTGGGTATGTTGCTTGGAGCAACTGAATCTGCTGGAGCAACTGGATCAACTGGAGCTATTGGCTCATCTGGAATAATATATTGTTAATGTTTAAGCCATTATTATAGTTCTTTGCATTTCAATAGATAACAATAACATAATACAAGATCACTGAGAAATACACAATCACAAGAGACACAACATTTATCCTGGGAAACCCTCTAGGGGAAGAAAACCCAACAAAA
>WSFP011494034.1:0-14523 GCA_009831015.1 Picea engelmannii | reverse complement strand
TTCTGGTTAAGGAATTAGGGTTTTGGACTAATCCAAGTCATTGGGTTAGGGTTTTGGATGCCGTTGGCTCCTATATGTATATTGTATTGTAAACAATGTAACACAATGTATGAATATAATATATGTTGGTTTTCCCGGTTTGGATTTCCAGGTGAAAAATCTCTGTGCAATGTTTGTATTTTCCATTGTATCTTTTCTGTTCTTTTCTGAATATCAGTTTGCAGTAGATATTGTACAAGGTTAGAATTTATAGCTAACATACTTGACATTTATTTGAAAGAAATAGGTCAATTACATGGAATTCCCAAGACAATTATTATAAGACAATGTGTGAAAATGAAAGGCTGAAGGAAATCCAATGGTGGTGGAAACCACTTTCAAATATTTGATCCCCTCTAAGATCTAGAATAGTTATGTGGTTGGATAAAATGAACAAATCCCTCACTTGGTAATTATTATAGAATATCGATAGGTAGGGGCCTAATAGATGTCCCTTATGTAAGGAGAATGATGAAATCATTAGTCGTTCGTTAATATCTGATGCATATTCTAGACAAGATTGGAAGGAAATAGAAAAGTGGCAAGGATTAGAGAAGGCTCGCAAGGATAGACAATTGCAATTCTTTCAAAACATGGCAGTCAAAGAAAAAATTTAAATTAGCCAAGGCCCTACCTTTGACAGTAGCACGTGGCATTTGGTTTGCATAAAATGACATCACTTTCATGGATAGACACATCCCATTGTATCAATGTGCGACCCAAATCAAATCCATATTTTAAAGTTTCAAGCCTCATCCTAAGATTAAACCTTGAAGACAAAGAGTCCAAGAGCATATAGATAAGTTGGGAATCTGGGGGTGTTTTGATGAAGAATGTTAGGGAAAGCCTTCTATTTGTAATGTAGAGGGATAGTCTATTTAAATGAGTCTCATTTTTTTAACATCGAGATATGTTTGGGTAGGGGAACCAACAATTGTGCTGAGATTATTTCATTGAAATTAATTCTACTCCTCTATGCTAAAAAAGAGGATTCTAAACATCATGTTTTAGGTGATTCCATGGTGGTGATTAACTAGATGATGAGAATCTAGAGGATTGGAAATCTCGATTTGAGACCCATTTATGAAGAGATTATGAGATTCAAATTTTCCTTCAACACCATTTCATTTGCTCATGTCTATAAAGAGAACAATGTAGACGTAGATACTCTCTCCAAAGATGGTTTACAATTTGGTCTAGGTGTTTGGTATGTGCTAGAATCAAAGGATGGATAGATTTCTAAGTATACTCTTTTAGCTTTGGATTGATCAATAATTAAGTGTTTCCTTTCCTTGGATGGTGCATTTCCCTTTTTTCTTTATTTTGTGGAGTGGAAATTAATTCTACTATGGGATCAAGATGTCTTATACATTTGTGACTTTATGGCTCTTTGTTTGCAACAATTCTAGAAGGATCAGTGACACTATTTTTGTATATTCTAGTGACACAATCATGGTTTTTTCATGATATCTTTATGTATCTTTGATAAGAGTCTTATTAACATAATTAGGGAACCTTTCATCCATAAGTCATGACTATATTAACTGTTTTGATACATAATTTATCCACAAAATGATCTTGAAATGAAATATGCATATATAACATCTAACTTTATTTCTTTTTGAATGAAAATTATGATTTTTCTTAAGGAAAATAATAGTAATAATAAAATTTTAGGGTCATAACCTAGCCTGACACCAAATTGATGTATGAGACATTTTTTTTGTGGGGCAATGGACCCCCTTTATGTGGAAATTTGAATACTTAGTTTATGAAGGTGTACATACCCTACACTCTCTAGAATCAAAATTGTGACCTGTAATGTACCTCAAAATTTACATAAAAATATATATATATGGGAACATTGAGTTGGTTTTGTGTCCTTGAGGCTTTTCTGTCACTTGTCTACCCTAAGGTATGTCAGTGTTATTGCCTTACGCTCCTCTATCCTATTTAACATAAAGTCACAGCTTGCTTTTTCTGTAAAGTATTGTATACAAACAACAAGTCCATAACTGGGGACCATTCGTCTCATGGCAACCTAATACTATCCACTGTCTTATTTTCTACGCCACTTTAAGACATGTAGAAGTAACTACTTAGAATCACTATCATACAATGTGAGGTTAGAGGTGTCAGCCCTTAAGAAGTTCAACCCAATATATGTATGTAACACTATAAAATCTACAAGGAGAAATTAACCCTATTCGGAAAACAAAGGTATAGTGGTTTAACCTCGGCCATTCATTTTTCACCTTGAAACTAAAGTGTGCAGAGGGTTAAATATTTTTGGAGGTTATGGTTATGATCATATTACATATCACTCGTTAGGTAATGACAAGGCTAACAGCCTTGGGTGTCTAATGCAAGGTAGTTTCATTCGACATATAATGGTGAAGTGAGAAATCCTTCCAGTTGCCTCGCCATCAATGCTCTTAGCAACCGATACAGGTGGAAAGTCCTGTGCCTTAAAGGCCTGTCTACACATTTAAAGCACCTGGGAAATATTTCTACTCGATGCAAAGATCAACTGGCATGCCCTAAGGGGACTTCGACACCTCCCCTATGATCACATGTTCTAAGTACGAAACCTCCTCCCCTTTGCTCAATTCAGAGGTTATTCCCATACCCTTCACTCTCATTTAGGTTTTGGTTTGGGTGGAAGAGGAAGCACCGTCTCAGACCATTTTCGTTCACACCCTGGTTAAGGTTTTTGTGAAGGAGGGGAGACGTTGTAGACCATTCCTTTGTGTGTCTTAAACATCGTGGCCAGAAGTTCACGGTTATAGTTCTTGTGCTAGATGGATGGAGATTATGGGTGGCACTTCTTGATAGTAGTTCTATGTGGTAAGTTTACCTTCGGCTATTCTCTTATTTACGTGTTAAAATCATTCTGCCTCGTTTGTAGGTCTGTGCACACCTCTGTTCTTCTATAGCAACCTCGTCTTACTTCCAGGATACTGTGGTAGAAAAGAGTTGGGTTCTCTTGGTAAGGGTTTAGTTCCTATCCTAGTATTCCCCTGTTACTACATCATTCATCCTGTCGGGAATGAGCCATTACTCGTATCACAACGTTTGTTATGAAAGTGTACTCGAAAGTTTATTTGGTTAAACCCGTGTTATTGTTCCTAGTTTCCTCTGTTGGATAGACCTTTCTCACGTCAATGATCTTCTGTGTTTTACTAAAGTGTTCGCTAGTATATTTGATTAGAGGTGAAGTTTTTCCAACGATCGAAAGCGTTTAATCTCTTTTGTTTATGTTGAAAGTTTCAAATGTTTTTATATTTACCATGCTCATTTTTACTCCTTTTATTATTTATGTTATTCTTGTAATAACCTTTTGGATTATGCACTGGTATCTATTACTAATGATGGGCCCCTTGATGTGGGAGGCTACCCATCAGGGAGGCATGATCTCATCTTCCCCTTCCAGTCTGGGCGGTATAGCGCAATGACAGAAGGCACAAATCCTCTGCTTCAATTAAGTAATCAATGAACCCCTTTCTAGTTACTTTCTGTTCTGTAACTTAAACATATTATCTTGTTTTGGTTATGTTTTAATGCTTCTTGTTATTTTGTGCAGGTGTAGGCATGCCGAAGAAAGGGGATGCCCTCCTCACTCCATCAAAAGGTATTCGGGTTCCTACACAGTATCTAAGTTTCTTCGATATTTCAAACCCCGCTAGTCCAGGCTCTGTTCCATTCCTAATGTCTGAGAATTTAATTCCAAGTTTTGTGGTAGCTGATACGGGGGGTACACCCTGAATTGTATAAAATAATTCTAGGATACAGAACCACCACACAATAGACGCCTAGTTGGACTTTGATAACTAGATAGTCATTTTGTTAAGTACAGTGCTCATTATATAATGTGTGTTAAATTTGTTATGGATTTGGGATTCTGAAGTACTCTCCTCTATATAATTTGAGGATGGTTTTGGTACTATAGATTCAAATTTCTTTTCTGGCTATTCTAGTTATTTTTGTTTCTAGAATTGAATCTTATCATTGGATGAACAGTTCTTTTCCCGAAATGATTCGGCCATGCATAGTGATATGCCTAAGGGTTTTGTTCTTTCCTAGAAAAAGAATGGACAATGATTCCCAAATTTCATTTATTCTCAATTTGATGTAAAAATTAGTTTCGGGCTTATGCATTACAAGCTATTTACCCTTTGTTTTCAGCTATCATTGTTGAATAACCCTTAACAGTCTGCTAACCAGTGAAATAGATAGCTTCATTATTAGTTTTGGATTTACGCACCGTGTACTGTTTACCTTTTGTTTTTTGTTATCACTGTGGTATAAGTCCTTATAGGTCTATTCACCAGAAGTTCGATGACATCATCATTCATTTGCGTTTATGTATAGTGTGTTATTTACCTTCTGTTTCTATTACCATTATTAAATAAGTCTCTACAACACTGGTTTGGGTTTACGTATCGTGCAATCTTTACCTTATGTTTCTATTACCTATATTGAATAATCCTCTATAGATCTGCTCACACGAAATAGACAGCATGGTTATTACGACAAAAACTTGTGAATTAACTGTAGGTAATTTTTTTATTAACAGGGTCATCACTAACTTACTGTCATATCTATCTTGAATTATATATGTATATATATAGCCTTCCTGTAATGGGTTCCGATGAGTTTTTCCTTTTCTTGGAATAAAAATTTCCCTCTTATAAGGTTATCTATCCACTTAGTACTACAGGATTCTGGTGTGGACAATTCACTCTAGCGTCATTCCTCCTCTGTCACAAAATGTCCATTACATTGTATATCTATATATATCGGTTCATAAAAATAACTATACTAGTTTATAAGTATATCGACTAGTACTTCAATGTTGTAGGCTAGATTTGTTGGATTATGAATGGTATGCTCATTTGAGGTGGCTCACTATTTACTAGAAGCATCCATAGGAAAAATAAAATCTTCCACAACTATTGGTGTGCGTGGCTTCTAGTACTTACGCAACAATCTTATTTCATTTTACTTGACAAAATTAACCAAGAAGATAATGGAAAACTGAAATCCAATCTGTTATGGGGTTTGTAACTATTACAGAATTAGTTTCGTTGTTTGGTACACTCCAAGACTCTTAGTAATTACCCAACATTACATCTAAATAACAAAGTCTATTTCTATCCAATAGTTATGAAGTAAAATGCTAGATATTTCCCACAGCATTCAACCAGAAAACTCATACATAGAAGTAAACATATTTCAATACATAACATTTGACTAAAACAAGGTAGAGTTACATATTTGAACTACATTTATGGGAAGACGAAGGGAGCAACCACATTCCTCCCAACCATAGAACAAGGAAACCAATCTACTTGATCGATTCACCCCCTAGACTGACAATGAGTCCATGAGGGTGAATTGAAATCTCCTTTACAACAATGTCCTTTGAATTCCAGCAATATCCCTCCTTGCCTCACACTCACATAGTAGTGTTCATAACAGCAAGAAAAAAAAATCGTAATCTTCTTTCCCCATCATACTTAGCAGCATCCTACCTCCTCACATATGGTCTTTTATTAGTTTGCCTAGGACTTTTTCCCTCTCTTGGGGAATGTTTGCAGCTTTCTAAATCCCTGATTTTCAGGGGCTTCTATTGGCCAAATCACTGACTTTCCACTTGTAATAATCATCCCAGAGTTAATTCCAATGTGTTCCCCACTCATGGAGTCATGGTCAGCTAAATACAATTATAAACTTCGAAATTCAAAATTTCCATAAATGGCAGAAATTTTCCAAATTCAGAATTTACTAAAAACGGAAATAATTTTCCAGTAATTTTAGATTCTAGATTATTTTTTCAATTTCTTTATTTTTGGGAATGTCACATGACCTCAAATAAAGAAACACATGTTATTAATCATTAACATCACTCAAGTTGTTCTATAGATATATAGTGGGCCTAATGGTTAAAAAAACATGTTTCCTTCTTGGAGGTCCCAAGTTTGACGATAATGATGATATAAATTTTATCATTCCCTTCCCTACAAGGAATACTATAATCAATGTGGAAGTTTTGTGCATTGATAATAATCTATCATTTTCAAAGCATATATCTTAATTTTTAATTTAGATTTTCGTCACATCTTATTGTGACAATGAACAAATGTTTCAACAAAATCCCTATTCAACACCATAATAATAAATAACTGACATACTACATTAAATTCACTTGCTATAACACTAATACTGCTCATTGATGTCTCTTGTCTAACTTATTGAAAGGAATTACACTGTGTTGTCATCTCCTATGACTTCCACTTATTGGAATTAATGTTCCTTGTTGTCATCTGCAATGATTTCCACTTTCTGAAGGAAATGCCCTTGCAATAAATCACAATAACTTGAATCCTTGGTATCCTCAAGAATAAATGAATAAATGAATTCAAGCACTCCCCTTTGAAAATAGACTACCTCTCTCTTTATGATTTTAAACACACTCTTCGCGTGATGATCACATGCCTAAAAACTACTTAAAATGTGTATGACGTTGGTATCTTGTCTCATCTATGGTTTGTATATTACACTCGTTCACTCTGAAATCTCAAAAATTTCCATCCCTCGGGAATCATATCATCGTATCAATCATTTTCTCGACATCAAATTTGATCCCTTAAATATAATGAACTCTCAAAAATTTCTACCACTCTCGCAATCGTTTTCTCAACATCGAATTTGATCACTTAAATTTAATTAAATATGTCACGATTCAACCAGTTGTTTTTACAATTATTATAAATTTTGGTTATCATTGCTTCTGATATCCTTACCTCAATTTATTATCTATTTTAAATATGATTTATTTTTGGATTATTTGAAGTAAATTGATTCATATGACGATGTATATATAGTGTAGAAAAATGATATTGTTTTGTGTGAAGATGGTCCCATATCACCCAACTTGGATTGATTCATATCCGATGGGTGACGAGAGGCACGTAGTATCCTCACTTATTTGGCAAGCGCCCACCTTGTTACGCCAAAAGGTGTACACCTATTGACAATGAGCACAATTAATCACCTTTTAATATAAAATTCTAATCTGATGGCTAACAATTGACGATGCTGGCATATTCTTAGTCGTCCTCCCAAATCAGTGAATGTGATTTCCTCTTCATAACTTCCTTGTATTTTTGAATGCATCCATTAACCTGTTTACCTTTTAACATTTACCTAATCATATTAAGAAATTACTGTAGCAATGTATGATTGTCACGTTTAAATGATTAAACTTTGAATTTAGCATGCTGGTTGTGTTGGCTGTAGACGCTCATTTTATGGTTGTGATTTTCATTTTCTGGCTGTGCATTTCATTTTCTGTCCGCACCTTTCGGCGTTCATCAACGACAGTTTTCAGTGGCTGTGCTAGTAGGATAAAAGAGTCATAATTAATATCAAGTAACCAATTCAACCAAAAATCATTAAATTGAAAGAAAATTGGTATAATGTTTAATAATGATTGGGGGTGCAAAATAAATATCTTTATATATTTATCAAATCATAATCAGAATAAGAGAATATACCATATTATTTCATATGGCACTTGCGTCACTAGAGGTTTGGATCCTCTAGCCCGCCTTTCAACTTTAACTCAATCCACCAGTTCTAGTTTTACTTTAGATGGAAACTCGAGGGGAGTTTAGGTCCGACTCAAAACAAAACAATGAAATCAAAACCAGAAAGTATTGATAATGAATAAATTATAAAAAATCTAGTCAAACAATCCTCTAGAAAATTCTCCATCATGTATGTGCTCTAATTGATCATTGCCTCTTCTCCCAACATAAGAGTCTTATTCATACCATGAGGAAGTGATTTAGTTCATGGGGATGGAGATCAAGGTTTTACAAATGTAAAACCTTTGTTATCTTCACTTAAGGGCATGCACTTTGAGCATTTATTATTTTTTTTAGCAACTTTGAAGGTGCTTGCAGATTGCATGAAGGGAACTCATAAGTAATTCACTAGTTTTCAAAAGAAAACTCACAAAAATCAAGCTATGGACTGAAAAAATATATAAATTAAATGGAGAAATGATCATAAATAAATAATCAACATAAGATCTATTATCAACATAAAATAAATCATCAAGAATGACCAAACATAACTATAACACCTAGAAAAGGTACACACTCGAGTGATCATAATATATTCATCTCATAGTTCATAGCTAATGGAAGTGGCAATCCATATTATGAGTGGAACCAACACTATCCACATTGAGTTTAACTAGTGTTTAATATCCATGAATTAGAAGAGTGAAGACATGTTTCTTATATAAGAAGGTTATGTAAGAGGTGGGAATGGTGTGATAGAGAGATGCGTATTTGTGAATATATAAATAAACATTTTTATTGAATGTGAGGGTGTGTGGTGGATGTGGAAAGATATTGAGTGGAATCAATGCCTAGTATCTACGCGTTGGAGAGTAAAGACAAGTTTCTTATATCAGAAGGGTATGTAGGTGGTGGGAGGTGTTCATTTATGTGCAAGTAAACATGAACAAGTTAACCCCTAGTGATGGTGAGTGGTGGGTATTCAAGGTCACACAATGCAAGGCATGGCATGGAAATGCAAGGCATGGAATGGCAAGGGAAAACATGGGATGGAATGGCATGGCATGAAAAAATAAGGCATGGCATGGAAATTCAATGAAAGTAATCACATGGGATCAAATGGCATGGCAAGGCAAGGCATAGCATGACATGGCATGGCATGGAAAAGCATGGCAGGGAAAGGAAGGACATGGCATGGAAATGCATGGCATAGCATGGAAATGCATGGCATAGCATGGAAAGGAAATTCAAGTCTTGGAAATGGATGGCATGGAAAGGAAAAGCATTGAAAGGAAAACCATGCCATGGCATAAAATCGAGAGGAATAGCATGGAAAGTCAAGGAAATTCAATACAATGCATGACAAGGAAAGGAATGGCATGGCATGGAAAGGCAAGGCATGAAATGGAAAGGAAAGGCATGAAAAGGTATGGAATGGAAAGGAAAGTCATGGAAAGGCATGACATAGCAAGGCAATGAATGCCATGACATCTCATGGCAAGACATGGCAAGGAAAGGAAACCCATGGCATGGAAAGGTAAGGAAATGGAAGGAAAGGCAATGCAACACAAGGTAATTAAAGACATGGAATGGAAAGGAAAAGCATGGAATGGAAAGGCATGTCATAGAAAGTCAAGGAAAAATAGGGAAATTCAAGGCAAGGCTTGTCATAGAAAGTCAAGAAAAAATAGGGAAATGAAAGGCAAGGTAAGTCAGTGCAATGAAATGCAATGCATGGAAAGGCAAGGAAAGGCAAGGCAAGGCAATGTAATGCATAGCAAGGCAAGGCATGGGAAGGCATGGGAATGAAAGTTGTAGGTATAAGTATAGGTTTAGTTATGGAAAGGCATGATAAGCCAAGGCAAGGTATGCCATAGCAAGTCAAGGCAAGGCAAAAAATGACATGGCAAGGAATGGCATGACATATCAAGAAAATGCATGTAATGGCATGGCAACTCAAGACAAGGCAAGGCAAGGCAAGGAAAGACAAGATAAGGAAAGGAAAAGTAAGGGAACCCAAGGTAAGGAAAAGGAAAAGGAAAGGCAAGGCTAGGAAATAAAGGAAAGAAAAGGCAAGGCAAGGAGAGGCTAAGAATTGATCACATACTTTGTTGTGGATGATCCATCCTCTTGGCATCTTGCACATTCATCCATGGAGTTGACTTCGTTGGAATTCCCACTTGTGGAGTGGTTTCATGCATGCACATTCTTCGAGGAAACATTCCATGTGGACACTTGGAATTTGAATCAACTTGATTCCTATTTTTGGTGATGTGTCCCCTTCATGAGCATTATTTGGTGCATACTACTCATGTTTTTGGATGAGGGAAAATTTCTTTAGAGAGGCTAATGTCTACATGTTGTAACAAGGTGAACGGTGGATGGATTGAGGAGAGATCTAATTAATTCATTATTATAATATTTATTTGTCTTTCCATGGAATTAGTTAGAAAATAGTAATATTTTATTGTAGAAGAGAATAGACTCACTCTATAAAGACTAGTTCTCTCTCAAATGTAAAGGATGGAGAATTTTGGTATTTAGGAGCTCTCCTCTTGGGATACTTTGTAGAACATTTTGGCAAGATTAATGGAGAATTTTAGGTATATTTTCATTTCATGTAAGTCTTTATTGTGCACTCATATTTTATGTGTTGATTTTGGATTAAAAAACCCTTGTAACATGTTTTGATTTCCATTATAATGAACCATTCTTCATTGTGGATGAGACTTTAGTATTTGGTCAAATTTAGGAATTTAGGTCCTTGAGAACCATTGTGGATTTTTTTTTGTGCATGACTTCCTGCGTTCCAACAGGTTGAAGAATAGAAAGCCAACATGATTCAAGAAACGATGAACATGTTGATGCCTTCCATTCATAACCTTATGAACAATTCTGATTTGATGCGAAACTTGATTATCACAAGTATAGGAAATTATTGAGAGGAACCCAAATCTTGCAGATATACTCAATGGTCATGGCACTCTTAGACAAACAGTATTTGGATGCAGTAAGGAGTACCAAAATTGTTAAATATAATGTAACCTCAACAGTCTGACTGTACACTGCCAGCTATACTGGACAACTGTACTTTCTATTTTTGTCTTGCTTGAGCCTATTTAGCTCATCTATTTACCTTTACATTGTAACTTCTTCAGTACTTCTTCATACATTTCAATATACTGTTCTATTCTTTTCTCTCTACATTTCTCTTTGCTTCATAATTTATCATGGTATTAGAGCTTCAACAGTAATCCTCTTCACACAGTCTAGAGAGAAACTCGATCCTCATAGTGCATAGCTTCACGGATCTTGAGAGCACGTGACACAGACTTTTCACAAGGCTTGGAGAGTTGTCTGTCATACTCTTGAAAGGTTCTCGCAGAAAAATTCCACGAGGAAGTTGTCCATAATACTCTCTAAATATCACTGTAAGAAGCTCACATGAGGTCGCAGAGCGTACTACGCTCGAAATTTTCAAGGAACAGAAACACGAGAAGGAAGCAGAGACGAAGAAGGAAGAAAATTTAAAGATTCTTGTACATTTTTCAAGAATCGTCAAAGACTCACGAAGAAGAGCTGCAGGACACAGGAACATTTACAGAACTCGAAGAATTCACTCAAATTTGTTAAAGATTCATGCAGAAGGCAGAATCGTTTAAAGATTTACGGGAAATCTCTCAAATCTGTCAAAGATTGTAGCAGAGAACAAAGAACTCGTGAAATTCTTTCAAATCTTTGAAAGATTCACAATTTTTTTCTTCCGCAGGAGAAAATTCCTTCAAATGAAGCAAAGATCACATCTAATGTGAAAAGAAAAACCATTGAGGCCATAAGATTCGTCCTGCGAACGGATCCAAAGTGGGAAACCAGTTCAGAATGGACGAGGAGAGAGCGGAAAAGGTGAAAGAGTTTCAGCCGTCAGATCTTGCGCAAAGGACCGACAGCAGTTGGATCAATGAGAAGGTGCACGGGGTTTAGTCCTCTAGAGCGCCAAGGAGAAATTTTGACTTGTGAAGTCACGACGTCATCTAGACCATCCATCAAGAAACACGTGGCGAGATCTTGGCATTTCGCTGACTCACAATGTGTAAAGGTCAGAAGAATACCGTGAGAATTCACGAATCACAAAATCACGAGTCATTATGGACCGTTGAATCAAGAAATATCGTGAGTCGGCAATCTTTTCCCATCGTAAAATCGGGGATCGGGAGTTGGACGAGTGAAGGAGACTTCTCTCCAAAACTCCGATACGCGAAATCCCGACATCACGTATCGTGAAATCCCAAGAGGATTGTGAGCCGTCCATCTCAGAGGACAGGTGGCAGCATATACGAGTGTCGTCAAATCGACATTTCGAAGTTCACGGTTTTGAAGGACCATCGCAACACAAGTTTGAAACTCGTGAAATCGCCATTCACAAAATAGCGATCAGATCTCAACCGTCCATTTGTTTGGACATGTGGAGGACATCAAGGAAACTGTTGGTGTTTCGGCAACCAGAGTTCTCAAGTTGACAGAAACTTTGGCATTGAAAGTCGTGAAATCGCGAAACGACGCGGACCGTCCATATCAAGGGGACGTGTGGTGTAAATCCAAGGACTCAGAAAAGTCCCGAAAGAGGAGAGTCCATCGACACATCAAGATTCGACAAATCGTGAATCCTGATGACAAGAAGCACAAGCATTTTGGAACTGCGAAGTCCAAAATCCCGACAGAAGGAAAGTTCCGTTGTGGGGCCCAGCTAACGTCATCTCATCAAAACGAGGGATCGGGAATCTCTACAGTGAAACCCCCAAAACAGACTTGAGCCATCCATTTGTTGAGGACACGTGGCAGAGATCGAGGCTTTCAGAAAATTTCCCGAAAGCAAAGTCCATCGACATTACGGGATTCGACAAATCGTTATTATTGAGGACAAGAAGCACAAGCATTTTGGAATTGCGAATTCTGAAATCCAGATAGGAGGAAAGTTTCGTTGTGGGGCCCAGCTGACGTCATCTCATCAAAATGAGGGATCGGGAATCTCTACGGTGAAACCCCCAAAGAAGACTTGAGTCGTCCATCTGTTGAGGATGCGTGGCAGAGATCGAGGCTTTCAAAAAATTTCACGAAAGCAGAGTCCATCGACATTACGGGATTCGACAAATTGTGGATCCTAGAGACGACAAGTCCGGAACAAAACAAATCACAAAATCACGAGGATAAATCAAGACCGTCCAATATAGGAGGATGTGTGGCGGAGATCAAAGGAATCAGGAAATTTCTCGAAAGGAAAGCGCCATCGGTAAATCGGAGATCGGGGAATCGAGGAGTCAGAAGAACTTGTCGTCAGGGTTCACTAAGTCCTAATTCACGATAACCCAATAAGATCTGGACCGTCAGATCACAGGAAGATCTGGACCGTTAAATCGTCCAAAAACAAATTTCTCATTTCGGCAATTTGAAAGGCAAAAAACTGGAAAAGCCCGTAACGCTTTAACATTAAGGCATGTGGTTACATTGCACGGTGACTAAGGCCAATTCAAGGTCGATAATATCTTTTCGGCCATCGGCAAATCGACGTTTCAGTGAACGGAGGTAAACTACGAAAATTCCCCTCTATTTTCACTGCATTTTTTTTTTTTTAAATATATGGCATCATCTAGCAATTACGAGTTTTGGTCTCTTCGGATGAGATTGTTCTTGCAAGCACAAGAGTGCTGGGAACCAGTGGATCTTATTTATGTGGAACCAGATCCAGCAGCCCTGTCTGCCATGACAAATCCGCAGAAAATTGCTCAGGCAACTCAAAGGAACAAAGAAAATAAAGCCAAATTCTCGATTCAAAATTTTGTGGATGATTCAATTTTTTCAAAAATCACAGGTGCTGGTACTTCAAAACAGGCCTGGGACATCCTTAAATATTCCTAGCAAGGAAATTACAAGGTCAAAACAGTTAAACTGCAGACCTTGAGGACGCAATTCGAGACTCTAAGGATGAAAGAGTCTGAAAATATGGATCAGTTCATGACGAGAGTCATGGGAATCGTGAACGAGATCAGATTGACTGGCGAAGCCATCACTAATCAACGAATTGTTGAGAAAATCCTCAGAAGTTTACCCAAGAAATTTGAAATGGTTGTCATAGCAATCCTTGAATCCAAGGATCTGTCAAGTTTTTCAACAGATGAACTAATTGGTTCTCTTGTGACACATGAGACCAGACTGTATCTCACAGATGAGTCAATCTCCAATGCTTTCAAAAATCAATTCTCCTTCAGTAGAGGGAGAGGCAGAGGAAGAAGCAGAGGTCACCAAGGAAGAGGGAGAAATCAAAGTTACCCTCACTCCAGTGGAGGTAATAGACAACAGTATCCGAATCAAAATTTCCAAGGTCAAAGACAACAACAACAAAATCAACATCAGAATTTCCAGCCTCAAAGAGGGAGAGGGAGAAGATCAAATGACAAAAAAAACATACAATGCTATTACTGTGTTGACAGGCGAAACAATCCATCCATCAACTGGGAGAGTGGAACCGGTCTGGGGTTGTCTAAATAACCCAAGTCGTTTGGTATGGACCACCCTGACGAGTTTAACGGCTCCGTTGGCCGCTCTGAGGTCTCGTAAGGAAACCAAAGAGAAAGTGATCTGGGCTAAATAATCTAAACTAAGGAAACTAGAAACTAATAAAACAAACTAAAACAAACTAACTAACTAAAAAAAGAAATTAAACTAAAACAAAGGAAACTA
The DNA here is from genome assembly GCA_009831015.1 of Picea engelmannii. Lineage (NCBI taxonomy): Eukaryota > Viridiplantae > Streptophyta > Pinopsida > Pinales > Pinaceae > Picea > Picea engelmannii. The sequence continues at coordinate 157 of WSFP011494034.1, read as the reverse complement.
GAAACTAATAAAAAAAATAAAGGAACTAATATACTAAACTATAAACTATGCTAACTATTCTATCTACAAACTACTAACTATTCTTATAATAACTCAAATCAACTATCTAATTATCAAGTTAATTATAGTTTATTCACAAATATACATTACATACAAT
>WSFP011494033.1:0-14523 GCA_009831015.1 Picea engelmannii | reverse complement strand
AAGTAGATTGTTATAGGTATTCTAGAGTTAAATATTGAAAATAATGGAGTGTGTAGAGGGTGTGCACTTGGAAAGAATGCCAAGTTTTGGCCCTAGACCAGGTTTTGAGGAAACACTGGTCATGTTTGACCATTTTTGGGACTTCTATAGGTTGGTCGAAGACAAAGCTCCTAGGTGAAGCGGAGATCGCAGGATCTCACCCATTTTTTGGGATTTGTGGGGATTTTAGGGTTTATGTAATGGGTATGGGATGTCGACCCATGGGTCTTACCCATTTTAGACCCTTTTTGTAATGTATAAATAATTATCTAGGTGATGTAAGTTAGGGGGTTACGAGTGATTGTTCATATTAGTGCATGAGTAGTATCCTTGTGCATGAACATGTTGAGGCTTGCTGAGCTAAGTGCAAGCATTTTTGTAAGTGCTTGGTGTAGATAGACTGTGTAAGGATTTGTACTTTGATCCAATTCGGGGAAGGAGGATCTGGAGAGGTGTGCACAGATATCCTATCCTTTGAGGAGTTGGATATGTTGCTTGGTGCATGTAATAATATTGGAAGAGACTAATAAAGAAGAAGAAGAGTTGGTGGACATAGCCCCACACTGGGGTGAACCACATATATCATGTGTTGATGTGTTTCGTGTAATGATGTTTATGTCATTTAAGTCTCTATTTTCTTAGTGCATTGTTATTAATATATGATAGACAGATCCATGGATTCTTATTGTTTATGATGCGAATGAATGTTAGATCTACTCTGGTGCTATGTGCTAACTGATTATATGTACTTAATATTGATTACTACTACGTTGATCTATAGTTAAGGTTAATATGCGATGTGAATACGAATCATAAATTAATGCATTTTATGGTCTAAAGTTCTCTGTTAAGTGTTGTAATCATAGATCTGTGTCCTAGCTAGGTTGTAGACACTTGAGTCTTGCAACCCCCCCCTGCCTCTACCTCAGGTGAGACTTCATCTTCTTTGAAGGTGTTGTTGAAAGGGTCGATAGTTAGGGTTTTGTTGGTGCACTATTGAAGATTTGAACCTTGGGTCTGGCCCTGTGCCAACAAATGGTTTCATTGTTGGGACATGAAACTATGATTGTTGGGAACTGAAGAAAAGAGAAATCTTTGTGCGTAGATATGTTGTTGCAGTGCCTAGTATTCTACTTGACTTACGAAGATATATGCTAAAAGAGAAGTTTGATCTGAAGAAAATAGGTAAGATCTTAAAGCTTTGTGCTTTGGTAAAAAAAAGATAAGTGTAAATTTTTTCTTTAGAAGTATGGATCTATGCATGTTTGAAAAAAAAATTCCTAGTCTGAAAACTAGGGCACAACTAGAATAAAGAAGATTTGATCTAAATAAATTTGATAGAGATAGTGAAATATATGTTGTCCATATGCATAGAAATAATTTTTGGACTAACAAGTGGATGCAGGACCCTAGAATTGTTTTTTTCAGATTGCAGGTCCATCACTATGATCCTAGTGCACAGTACAAAAAAGTTGGGGATCATTAAAAAAAAAAAAAGGATTGACACTATGTTATAGCTAGAGAAGACCGAGACATCTTGTTAAGGAATGCCCTAGTATAGGTCCTATTTTTCTTTGATGTAAAGTTGTTGGTCATGAGGTTTTGGATTTTCCTAGAATGATTTCTAAAGTTGAAAAGATGAACATGAGACAAGAAAACTATGAAGAAGGTCGAGGAACTAAGGATATGTTAATCAACCAGAAATAATTATAATCTGTGCTATTATAGCTGAAAGAAACAATGAATGATCATAGAGACATCAGTTTACCAGAGATCTTGAAAGAAAAGCTGTGCATAGAAACAAGAATAGGAGACTTCGACATAGACTATGTATTAGATGAGGAAACACAAGTGAATCTTATGCTAGAAAGTATTTGGAAAATTTTGGGAAAGCCTACTATGCTTCCTTCATTGGGAAGGATAGGATTGTTTAAAGGAAAGATGATAACCCTATGTGGAAGAGTTACTAATGTACCTATGATTGTTCATGGAGCATCAACCGAAGAAGAATTTGAAGTCATTAAGTTTGTTGAGAACAACGCCCCTTTTCAACTTTTGTTAAGAAAGACCTAGATTGAGAAAGATTAGATCTGAAGAAAAGTGGAGGAAGTAGCCACAGAACAGAAAAAGAAGGAATTAAGGGAATTCATGACTAGGAAAATAGTGCGATTAATAGAAGAATAGGGGAATAAGTTAAAGCAACTGAGGACCCGAGACTTAGTTGTTGATGAAAGAACGTATAAATGATTGAAAAACCTTTCCATTCAAGAGAGAAGAGCACCTACCCCAGAAGTAGTAAGACAAGAAGTATTACACTCAAACCTTTTGAAAGACCCTCAACAGTGTGCAGTTACTACGCTAAGAGAAAATAATAATGAGAATGGAAAGAGGAATCCATAGACTCAGATCACAAGAAGGAAGGAAAGAAATCTCAATAAGAAGAGGGAAAAGTTAGAAAAATTGTAGGAAGTTCCAGAGAAGACTTTGTAGAAGGCAGGCTTACAGAACTTGAACCTTGCCGGATTAGCAGAACCGCGCAGAAAGGAACTTCACCACAGTGAATATATATGACCATTGGAGGCATCCCGACCATTAGAATGATGCTTTCAGAATGGCTAGAAATGCAATTATTTCAAGAAATATCGCCATTGGACTGTTGAGACCACACCATAACGGATGGAATCAAATTGATTGAGGCATTCCTGCCCATTGGAGGAATATGTTACAACATTTCTTATTTAATCCGTCGAATGTTGCATCGAGAGCACTTTTTTCAAACCAAGATATCTCAGCTAAAAGAGATGTGATTGCATACCGCATTGTGTTGTATAGACCCCACCATTTATTCGATTACCTTGAGTATTTGTTCACCTACTCGAGTTATTTTCTCAATAGTGTGCATGTCGGGTGAACGTAGCGCAGTAGGGAGGTCTATGGAGGATATCTTAATAGACCTTATGATTGAGAAATTCATGTCTATAGGAGTACATGCATCATCGATGAGAATATTTCAAGCCCCCCTCCTCGACTGGACGTTGATCTATGCCATCCCGAACCATGACAGAGAAAAGAAGCAAGCACTGCGACGATATGGCGAATGCAAAGAATATCACATCGGTATTGCTTGACTACATCCAACCCTTGGCTGGAGTGGTTAGTCGTGATAACATCATGCAGGATTTAAAGTACACACTCATCATTGTGTACCTCCCAAAGGGGATATGCATAATCAGACCGCAGTTGGGACTGATCCCATCTTTCAAGATAAGTGATTTCAACCTCAAAGATAGGAAGAATTAGGTGATGCTCACACTAGATAGGTACCTGGCGAAGACAACTGGGAAAAATCCCAAGATAGTCTCCCAATCGTGGATCAAGGATATCATGAGATCGACGTTATTGAATGTGATGAAGATCCCCCACTTCGACAGACATCAGGAGGTTAACGTGTGTGTTAAACTCCTCCTGTTGTGCTACCATGGAGGTTACCTTTGGTTGGATAGGTGCATCACTGTGGATCTAGTGTTGATCCATCAGACAACCTAATCACCGGACTAAGCATGCAAGGACCAGATCCACACCAGTTATACCCAGGAAAGACATCATATCATTCCTTGTTCGAGCACATCAAGGAGGCATATTGCAATGTGGAGAAAGGGAAGCGAGGCTACAAAGTAGCCTCCATCTAGGATGGCACAACCTGCCTAGCTTGTTAGCTAATAGAGGAAAATCAGAAAGAACCGTCCTACACAGGTCACAGGATTCGTAGTCGACCTTGCAGGGAAGTGCGCCAAAATGATGCAAATAAAATGGGTGAGATACCTCGTTAATGAGTTGGAGAAGGACTATCATGAAGTGTAAGACCAAGGCTATGAATTTCACTTCAGCTGGTTGTTGATTCTCATTGCCTTTTTCTCTTGGGAGATGCTAAAGGGATCGACATTCCCAGAAGTCGGGCCATAAGAACCACTGGTCGCGAGGTTCACCACCTTGTGGTGTACGAGTGACATGGCGAAGCAGTGGAAATCAAATGCAGTGTTCCACACTTACTACCTACATCTCAAGCACGCAATTGAATCATTCCCCCAAATGACCTCGAAGACCTTGCATACATATATGTTGCTAGTGAAGTTTCACACAAAATGACACTTTATCTACATCACTGCGCGTAGGGACAAAACCAAGGAGGAGTTACAGTCTTACTACAAATTGACTGACGAAGATATGGAGGAGATAACCAAGGAATGGCCCACTGAATTCCTTGTACCAATCGAGCAGATAGAGATTTCCGACCCCAACATCATCGAAATCCATTTAGTCACCCGGACCGACTATGATGGTCCAAGCAGCGCAAAGAGAAAGAATAAAAAGGAGGAAGTGCATGACTTAGATAGCGAGGAAAAGAACAACGCATCGGAGGAAACTACGTTTGAATCACCTACAGGAGGAAGAGGCAATGAAGTAAAATAAGAGGAGGAAGGGGAAGAAGACAAAAATGAAGAGGGTGAAGTAACACCGCCAAAGGATCCTCTTACATAGGCCGATACGTCAAAGAAAATGAAGGTTTCTATGCAGAAACCCTCGGCATGGAATAAATCCCAAGCCACTAAGCCTCAGTCATAGAATGTGCTCACAGTGGATGATATATATCTCATCATCATAGCTGTCGAATATTTCTCAGAGGATATCCTTCAGAGACATGAAGCCAATCAAGAAACAATGTATGACAGGATTGAGAAAGAACTGAAAGACATCCAACAATATATCTAGTCAAGTCACACAGTGTCTACTATGCCATCCTCAACAAAAAGTGTAGAATTGGGGGATGAGCCCACCCAACTATGTCGATTAGCAAATGCAATAGAGACTCGACTTCGTTGAGTCTAGGAAGAAAAGGAGCAGGCCACAAAGGACTTGAAGTAAGAAAAGGAGGAGGCTTTAGAGAAACTTTGGGTTGTGCAATAAGAGAGAGATGACCTACGAGATAAGTTCGAAGAGGAAAAAGAGAAAATCAAGAAAGAGAAAGACCAACTACTTGTAGAGAAGACTATGGTTAGAGAGGTAGTGACTAGAGAACTTCGTTCTATGCTGGGCTTAGAACAGATGGAAGAAGATAAAATAGAGAGCCAAGTGGGGAAGCTCGCTGAAGCCATTCAACAACTTTAAGCACGAGTAGCAGAACTAGAAATCCAAGCAGGTCACTTCCATATAGAGAAGAGTTATGGAGGTGACATAAAGACTCCAGCTGGTGTAGGATGAAACTTGCACAATTTTTTAAGAGATCGAAGGACAAGGCGCACAGATGGAACAAGTGTTCACAACAGTAGAACAATGCATGGAAGGGCCTGTCACCGAGCAAGTAATCTAGTAGTTCATTGAGAAGGAGGCTCTGGCGAAGAGCAAGTCTAGGCAGCTCAAGCTAATCTCAAGGCCTTCGAAGTAGTGTTTCCCAAATCGGAGTGACTCGCGATGAGTCACAGGTGAGTGTTGGGGGCCTGTTGGCCCTAGACCAGGTTTTGAGGAAAGGCTGGTCATGTTTGACCATTTTTGGGAATTTGACAGGCTGGTCGAAGATAGAGCGCATAGAAGACTTGGTGTCCAGGGTTGAATAGATCCCTGACATTCTACTTCCCATGTTCTCCACTGTTTCAACTTGCTGAACATTATGGAAAACTCTCACTTTGCCATTTTTATGGGGACAATATCTATACTTATGGTTTCCCTGAAAGCCCCAACACTGAATGGGCGTATGTCTTGGCCTTTGTTCCCATACTTCAGCCATTATCGGCTATCTAAATGATGGTTGTCCTTGAGGACTGTTTTTGAAAAAGGAAGGCTTGTTTCCCTTATGCCTCTGCTCTTTCTTAAACTTCTTCTGGTTATCCCAAGCCTTCCTAAAGGTAGGCTTTTCCTTTTGTTTTTCATATAAGAATTTCTCTCCTCTTATCGTTTCTTCCATGGTATCAGGGTCATCATACTAGATATTTTCTCCAATGGAAGGTGGCAGTCCACTCAAATACATTTGAATCTTGATAGTCTCCTCTTTGATGAACGAAACATACTTCAGCAATTCCAAAAACGTATGTTCATATTCATCCATGGTCATGCTGCCCATCTTGAGTTCAAAGAACTCTTTCATCTTTCTATCATAGTATCTCTTAGTCAGATACTTCTTCTCAAAATACCTCTTGAATTATTTCCAAGTGATATCTTTCTCTCTAATGTGTTTCACCTGTACTAGCTGATCCCACCACATGGATGTTTTTACTTTCAATTGATACATCGCAATTCTTCCTTCCACATGAGAGGAATAATTCTGTAGTTGGAAGTATTTTCTCATACCCAAAAAACATGTTTCGGCATCTTCCTCCTTCTTATGCTCTCCATAAAATGTAGGAGGCTTAATCTTGTTCATCTCTCCCTTCAATTCATCCACTCCAGATATCCTTTGCTTTCTGTTACGGGATGGGCTTGAACTATTGTGTGCCCTTTTATTGGAGTGACCTTGGGAGTGATGATGGTGTCTACCCTCACTCCTTGACCTTCTTCCCTCAGAATTATAGTGACTCCCTGTTCTTCTAGAGTCACTCTCCTTCTCCAACTTCTTCTCTATTCTCTCCAAACTCTTTAACATCTTTATGTTAAATTCACCTCTTTTTTCCTGAGCTTTTAGCTTTTTTCTATATGCTCGGCGAGTTTGGGCATCTTTTTTCAATCCTTTAATGATATTCCTCATGTTTCTTTTCTTATCTATCTCCTCTCCATGGCCATTAGAGTTCGATCGTTCAAATCCCAATTGAACATCCATTCCTTTTTCTTCATCCTCGAAACTGGTAGCAGTCCGTGCCATTTCCATTTCTTTGGAACTTGGTGGAAATTCTACTCAGTTCTAGTACTTGTTAAACTTATGAAAACACAATGTGCAGACAACCAGAATTTGTCAGGCCATTGATTCTTAACAAATTCCATAGCATTCATAAACACTTGATTCAAGAAAACGTTTTGTTTCCATGAATTTTTGAATCTCTGCTTGGCTCTATAGTGCACTCAAAACTTAGTCCGTTTCTCTCAGTTTCCCAACCCACACGACCATGGGTTGTGACCAAGCGCTAGATCTCAAGGTTCTCTAATTGGGACTTCGATATTTCAGGTTTCGGGTTTTCGAACTTGGAGGCTCCCACACTTGTTTCCTTCTCCAACTCCCGAATTCTGAACTTCTCACCTTTCTAGCCTCCGGGCCCAGAACATAGCTATCACCAACCATGGTGGTGACATTTGGTGTACTTAAGAAGGTCCATGTTACATCAGGTGACGCCTTCCACCCCCACTATGCATACTTTTTGTTTCGGGACATCGGGCTTTGGGAGTTTGTGCAGTAGCACATCCCATTCTCCCAACGACTGAAATCCCGAAATGCTAACATTTTGGAGCTCCCAATATGATGGTCCTGATTCCTCCACAATCTGACGACTCAAAGCTCATCAATATTTCATGTATCGGGATTTATTGTGGCACGAGGTCGAAAAAATTTCCACCTCCATCCTCCCGATCCCCGAAATGATGAAATTCTTCCTGGACAATTAACGGTCCAGATATATCCTCGATCAATGGTTGTGATCCAATCGTGAATTCACATTTCATGAATTCTCACAAACTTACCCTTTGACCTTTTCAAGTCACGAGTCAACGAAAGGATGGTCGCTGTCCATGTGTCCCTCTCGATGGACGGTTAGGATTGTCACATCTTTTCGACTTGCAAATTTCTAACGTATATGGATCTCTGCTACGTGTCATTTTTTATGGGCGATCCTGATGATGTCAGGACTTCACGTATCATGATATCCACACTCCTATGCAACCCAAAGGGTTTTAACCCTTGTGCACATTCCCTGGATCCAACGGTTATTGGTCCCCATGCTCGGATCTGATGGTCCAGATCTGATATCTTCTGCACGTTCTCCTAAGTGTCTGGACATGGATTTGATGGTCCAAATATTCTCCTTTATAGTTTATCTACGACTGTGGTTTTATTCTAACACTACTCCACCTAAGCTTCGTAACACGACCAAGTAACTCTTTGGCACTCAGACACATTCTAAGGTTCGAAATTAGTCCTTCTGACTCAATTTCCTCTCGAAACCTTGGGTCCAAGTACCACTTATTCGACCCATCTAGGCTCAGCATTGAAACCTTGGGCTATAATTCCATATTGTAACATCCCCAGCACCCAACAAGTCGAGCAATGCTACCATCACTACCTTAACTTAGCCTTTTTATCTCTGATACCATATTGTAACATCCCCATCACCCAATAGGCTACGCAATGCTACCATCACTACCTTAACTTATCCTTTTTAGCTTTGATACCATAATGTAACATTCCCAAGCTATCAACCCACTTGTCGGGAAACGCTACTATGTGGAAACATTATCATATTTAAGTAGTATGCATTTAAATGAGAATGAAATGGATTAACAGAGTAAACATATAATTACTTCTACCATACAGAATGATTGAAATCAAAAATAAATATCATTGCAACGGAATACATGATAATATCGCAAGCATCACAGATATGCACTCTAATTAAGTACAGAATTAAAATACATAATTATACTTATCTTTGGAACTGTAGTAACTCCACTAACCACTTCCAGACCTTCCACGAACCTCCCAAACTTAGACCTCACTGCTCATCACGCTCAATAGTGGGTCACACCCAAGCTGGGACTAAGCTCCACCCAAGGCAAGGGAATTCTAGGCTAGGATGAGGTTATAGTAAAACTGCACAGAGAAATCAGAAGGATTCTCTCTAGGAGCTTTCTTACGCCCACTGCTCACAAACTCTCATTCCCCACATGTCTATTCTACCCGAAAGTATACACCTTCACAAGCACAGTCCATCATTGCTTCACCTCCCCTTTGGGCCTCGAAAACATGTAGCATCAGGAATTCTCAGAGCTCCGTAGCTGGTGCTATAATTTCTCTAGAAGAAAAACCATTCCCCAACAGACTCTCTCTCACCTGGAGAGAGTTGCTCACACGTTTGACAACCTGCCTCTTCTTCCATGGGCCTGACAACCCTCTTCTTCAACCAGTTTCATCCCAATTCCCGCAAGGTGAAGATAATCAACAACCACAACTGGTCAATTCCACTTAGGAACACAGAAGCCAATGACTCAAAGAACGTTCAAGGACGGGCTCAACTTTGCAAGAGAAGATCGAATGGCTCATAGGATGCACAGATGACATGGTTCAATCCATAGGTTTTCCACTAGTTTTTAGAGTGCGTGACAAGGAATCCACACAGGGGTTGAACATAGACTCAACAATTCAGACAGAGGTGTATCAGTTTCTCCGATAACATCACGGGATTTTCTTGGGTTTTAGAGCTATGTGAGGCTTTTTGAACTCAGACGCAGATATCATTCCCTTCAGACAATGGACATTATAATGGAGGATGAACCCTGAAATCAGCTGACGTTTCATCTTTTAATTGCATGTGCGTAGGTTGACACTTTTTTTCCTGGAGATGCATGTGTTCCCTTTTGCACACTTGGAGTTGCATGCATTGCCTCTCCGAGGACTTAGGATAAAAAACTTTTCTTTCACACCATTTTGGAATAATAATAAATTATTATTCCCAAGGAATTAAGCCCCTAAGATTATCCCCTCTTTCCAACCTTTCAGCCCCCTTTCCGTTACCCACCTTGTGGAATCTTAGTCCCCCATCACTCTTTCTTCGTGGTCGGTCTGTACACAACAATGTTTATATTTTATTAATGGTCTACATAATTACATGTACAAAAACAGGCTCTTGGCCTTAACCCTTAGGCTCTCAGCCTAAAAAACACATAATCCTACTATCTTATCAATCCTTGGCTCACCAACCTACATTACATGCTTTACAATTCATAATCATGATTACAACAGGGCTCATCCTTGGGAATATTACACAACTAGTCCTCAACAACCAAGCAAAGCAAGCATATGGTGATAATAAATTATGTTAACATGTTCAATAGCATTATCCATTAATAAACATGACAAATACTCCCATGGAATAATAATTCAAATATTTGCAAGATATCAATTGAAAGAGAAATGAGTATTTCTATTAATATATGATCAGAAGTGAAAATGTTATAGACTTTCGTGTTGACATGGTTGAGAATTGAGAAAATAAGTTCCTTCCAACTGGGCCTCCAACACTTCAATCCTCCACCAAAGGCAAGCTCATAGAAAAGGGACAATAAAGTTTTGAATCAATAAGGGAAGAACTTGGGGTTTGAACACTATGTTCAGACTTAAAGGACAAAGGGATGTAGACTCAATATGAAGTAAATAATTTCTCCAGAGTAACTTTCCTCTCAAAGTTGAATTCTTTCTCCTCTTTTCCATAGCTCAAAATTGGCCCATTTATAGCCTTCAAATGGAGCTGAAGGGCCAAGTCAGAATGTTTCCAGTATATGGAAGGCAAAGGATCATAGATCTCCTATCGTGACATGGAAATCCGACACCAATTTTCATTTTTTGGCACAAATTCTGATGTATGCGATATGTAGTGGTGCAACTTGCATATGCACATGTTTTATAGTAGGAAATGTGTGTACATGTGGAAAAAATATATTTTTTAGCTCTGGGATTTTCAAAAAGGGATGAAAAGTCTGCATAGGGAAATGGAAAAAGGCCTTTTGTGCAATATTGCATAGGGTGAGGCAAATCTTGCTATAACAGATGCCCCCTAATGTGTGAGGTCAGAGGATTATCTGCGATGGATGAAATACATTATAAACAACCTAGAACTGGAGTGATGGGGAACTAACTGGAAGAACTAGTTTCTCATTACATTATGCACCGAGTTTGCATACATGCCTGCCAATTTGAATTACACTGCAGATCCATGTGAAAATATACCAAACAACTTTTTGTGGCCATGAATAGGAAAATACAAATGTGGTTACATGCCAAGGCTGTCACAGTCACAAAGCCCAATGGAACCAGTCTCAAAATCAATCTGAAGAAATATGTTATACAATGGAGTACAATCTGATCTCCCATGATCACTAAAGTCATACAGGTACTAGTCCAATGAAAAAGAAGCAAAAACTTAGGAAATGTGCGGCCACATACTAATGTCTTCAAGTCTTCTACACAATCCGACAAGGGTGCAAGTCTACATCATGTGAATAAAGGATTTAAGGTTGAACACAATGAGACATAATTTGATTACCAATCATTGAGGTATATCGTTAACGAACATGAGACAACCTACCGATAATGAAATTAGGTATCAAGGAATTGACTACATTCTTACAAGTGTCAATAAAGGAGTCGGTGTTGAACACCTGAAGAATCCATCAATCAGGATACATTGATGTATTCCCAATTGTCGATGGTGAGATAACCTACCACTAACGACTACAAGCCTCGAGGTACTCATAAGACTCTAGGTCCCGTTTCCAGAATAGATGAGTTCAAGTCGATGAAGGAGACCTGATGAAAGGAGAAAGGCATATCTCATCATTTAGAATGAGGTATAAAGTAGGAGCTTCATCATTTGGAGGAAATCAGGCGAATAACATGTTGACGAACTAATGACCTTGTGCATATTTTGTGTGTGCCAAGTGAAAGCGGTACACAAAAATACCTTCTAAATAACATCCAATGAAGAAAAGTGATGACAAAGGTGAGGAAACCACCAATAAGGATAATGGCATCCAAGACACTGCGCAAATCCCAAAGTGTGAATAGATATCTTGTCATCGAACACAAGGGAAACCACCCATTCAACGACCAATGATGAAATGTCGACTGATAGGTTCAAGGTTAACTAGTAAAAGTAGGACCAGGGTGTGCGATAGGACTACAATATCATGTGATTCTGAAACAAACTGAGGGTATGGACAACATTCAAAGTCAAGAGTTATGAAAAATGGCCGACACAAGTTGATCGACCTCCCTCGAATAAGAGCATGAGACATATGGAAGACTTTGGCAGCATAGACTCAATGATGAAACCATGAGATGCAGGAGGCATCAAATGAAATTCTCTGTAGGGACTGGAAGAGTAACCAATCGGTAGAGAAGACTTTGTAACGAGATCAACTTCCTAAGACCATGCTAAACCCAAAATTATGATGACAAATGGACTCAATAACTTCGTGTTATGTTCAAAGGCGACACGAATGTTGCCAATATAAGATAATACTCCATTCCCACCCGTCTTTTTTTGTTTTTTCATAGACAAATGAATGTTATGATACATAGGAGGAAATGCATGTCTCAAGTAAGAAAACATAGTTCCAGCAATGGAACATACCTATGATCAATGCAAGGATATGCATGTGGGATATGGACACTCGAGAGAATGTTCCCTCCTGGGTATAGGGTGTCAAATTGAGAAGAATATAAACAAGGCTCTGCTTGGTTGAGGATGAAAAAACTACTGAGGCAAATGATTTATAATGCAAAGAGAGAACTGGCTATAGGCTCAATATTGCAAGCAAGAGCATGAGATGCAATCACAACTTAACACCAAAAAATGTCCTTTTTCATGACATTTAGTCTACTTGGGGTGAAAAAGGGATAAACTTGTTCCAAATAGATGTCCTTTCACATCCAATTTATGAGTGTGAAAGAGACAAGTTCACTCAGAAATATTTTTCTTTTTGAAGATGAGTTGGGAAAGAGCTTCAATTAGACTCGATTGGGAGTCCTCTAGGTATAAGGTAGCATGTTTATGAGTGAGAAATTAGGCTTAGGATAAATTCATGTACTACCTATAAGGGACTCCCAGTCCTATGGAAAAAAAAATATCTTTGCATGGGAACCAAATGAAGTAGGGGATCTAACTAAGGCACCCATGTTTGGTAAGTATCTACCACTTGATAACGACACCACTTATAGCATACGACAGATTATGTGTTGCAAAAAATGGGTTTATGCCTAAAGCATAAAAGTGACAGTTATAGGACAATGCAAAAATGTATGGTGGAATGGATACCTATCCTATATGTTGGGTAGTGAAAATACCTGCTCGAGGTTACTAACGACCAACATAACATTGAAATATGCAAGAATCCCTGGTGAAAAATACAAAAAACAACTCAATCCACGTATGTATTAATCCATTAGGCAAAAAAATGACTCAAAACTATAGAAAGTGGGTAAAAACTATTATAAATGATAACAAAACCAAAAATTACTATGTCATTTTAAATTTTTACCCAAATAGTGAAAATTGAACCAAATTACCTTTGATATTCAACTGGGGATTGCGGGAGCATCAGGTGATGAAATAAGAAACTGTCTGAACTAGGTAACTCCTCTTCCCCTCCTCTTCCTTTCTAGTGGATTAAAAGTTTAAATTAGGTTTCAAATTTTGAGTAAATTAGGGCGCAAATTGGGTAACTCGGTGTATGTGGGCTACCATTTATCGAGTCGCTTATACATGAGGTTATATGCGGCTGTGAAAAATATAGGGAGCGCATACTCATCCCTATATGCGACTATAAATGAAGCAGCTCACGTAAAAGTCCGTAATCAATCATTTCTATGGTTGCTAACTCAAATTTTGAATTTTATCTAGAAGGATGGTGCTAGAATGGAGAGAAAGGGAGCACGAGGAGGTAGATGTTGTTATGGAAATAAATCTGGGGGCTCAAATAGCCTTGAAAATATGTGGCTTATATAAATTTTGGGCACTCAAAGGGATGAGGGCCCAGGTGAGGTTGCTTGAAATGCTTGTGGATTACTAGGACCTTGACAGTGAAAGCTTCAACCTTGATGGGAAACCATTGAGGATTGAAGTAGAGGATATCTACTTTTTTATTCGATTATCACGTTGAGGTGAGGTCATAAACCTCAAATCACGGGGAGTAGGGAGTAGAATGAATATAGAGGAGTACATAGATGCTCACTGTGTAGCAGGGATCACGAAGGTCAGGACTCAAATCCCCATCCGAGCGATAAAGAATATCAGCCTCAAGATTGTTTTCCTCATGTTGACCAAGATCACATGATCGACTTCGTTGTACTAGGCATCAAGGATTCTTATGCTCTACAATGTAGAGTGCTTGAGACTGTTATCCACATTTTTGGTTATCGAGATGATATTATGATCATGTCATGATAATGGAAGATCAAACTCTTCATTAAGAACAATTTCCAAAAGAAGGTTACACTTGTCATTTTCTCAAAATCATATTTTGGGAAAAGTTCGCAGGCTGCATATATACTCTCCTGCGAGAATCTTCATTCCCGCAGGCTGCTTTCATCTGGACTGCGAACTTCTCGCACTGTGGTCAAGGCTAGGGTGCGAACTTGTTTATAAAGAAGGAAAATGAATAAGTTCTCAATCCTTCTAGAAGGAATCTTCTAGAAGGGTGAGTTGGAGTTCGAATGGTTGGCAAAATACTGGCTTTCCAGATATCTTGGGATTATTCCCTATCCAAGTAACTAATCAATCTTCTCCTATATAT
>WSFP011494032.1:0-14523 GCA_009831015.1 Picea engelmannii | reverse complement strand
ATGCTCATGCTCCCCCTGTGACCATCACTCCCACTATCTCCATGTCATTACTCTTATCTCTCCCCATTTGACATCAATGGAAAAGGGTATCTCACTTTGGGGTTGCTCCCCCTGTCTTCATGCTTCTAATATTTATCTCTATCTCCATGCCTCTGTTCTTTCTCTATGTATTCATGCCTATTTTCTTTTCTCTCCAATGACATTATGGGAAAAAGGATAACTCCCCCTATTGGTATGTCTCCCTCTGTCTGCATGATTCTAATATTTCTTTCCTGATCTATTTCTCTGATGATTTATCTCCCCTTTAATTCTTTGGAATATGTATAACAATATGGGACTTCCTGCATACTCTTCCTTTCCTCTCTTCCAGTGTTTCTTTTTCATTGGTGCTTCCTCTTGTAATTATATGACATATATATAAATCATTCAAAATTTCTTGACTTTAAATATTCAAGGCATGCCATGTTAACTGTTTAGAAATTAATGACCATAATGTTCAATAATGTCCCTCCGATGATATAGATTCTACTGAAGGTTTCTCTTTCCCTATTCTGCTATGCCTTTCACTGCTTGTTTTCTTGTGACCAAATGATTTCATTTGTCCACTGATTCCACCAATTATAATTGTAAATACACTATATCAGATATATGTCTATACCTACCAATGATATCATAAATCCATCTCTATCCATATGTTATAACTTGTCCATAACTCTACTACTTAATTGTCCACAATGTTGACCCATCTATCACTGTACTATTATGAAGGCTTCTTTTTTGTAACCGATCATCGCATATTTTTGTTTCTCAGACTGAATCAAATATGTCCACTGATATGCAATTTATCCTTGAACCTATAATAAATATATCCATGTCTACAGTCTTCCATATAATCATGAATCTATGCCTGAAAAGTGTATAAATGATATTCCTTTGATATCTGTATGGTAATACTACTTCTCAATCGATCAATATGTCATTCTTTAATTCTTCTATTTGAATGCGCTGAATTTGTATATGAAAACATTTCAAAGTGCTTGAAGGATGTTTCTTTGATCTGTAGTAGCTACTACATAAAATACCCATGTTCAATATTCATATTTACTCAGAGTCTCCAAGACGGATGACTCGGAAAAATGGAGGAATCTGCACTAATGCGAAGTAATATTCCTCTTGGTCTGTAGACTCATCATCTCTTTGTACTTTGACTTCTTCCTTTTTTCGTGTGAATTCATTATGATATTTCACTACAATTCTTAAGAGTACAATCTCTTGGGCCTATTCTTTGTTCATCTTCTCTTCTTTTCTTTCTCGCACTACTGCAAATCCTACGATCTCTAGGAATTGTTCTTTATTCACCTGCTCTTCTTGTATTTCTTTTCTTCTCCAAACCTTCATGTATATGAAATCGATGTTTTCTTTCATGGTGGGATCTATCATGCTTCTACAATTCCAAGCTATGTGACCATAATTGTGTAATTTGTAACATTCAAGATTGCAGGGAGCAACATAAGCATTCCTTGCTTGAAAATTTCTACCATATGCACTGCAATCTACCACCTTATCTCCAAAATTAGTACAAATAAAACAATTACCATAAAATAAAATTTCATACCTGGGAGTGAATGATCTTCTTTACAGTACAGTCCTTCTGAATTCATGCCTCGGTTGATCGCGATCTTATCTTTTGTTTATTCCTTCATCATGATTGAAGCTTCTTTGTTTCTTGAATGTGGAAGGTCGTATTGAATATCTATCTCTATTATACTCATTCTTCTTAATTTCTTGTTGACCATGATTCCTTCCTTTGAGTATTTCTGCATAACTCTTACCCTTTTCTTCATTCTTCCTTTCTGGAAAACTGGAGTGATTCTCTTCAAATTTATTTACTGATGATATGGATGTTTCTCTCTCTTCAAATTTCTTGTTGATATTGATGATTTTAACTCTCTATGTGACAACTTATTCTTCAAGCTTCTCAACCTCTTCTTCTTTCTTCATTATCTGAATCTTCATGACTTATTCCATTCTCTTTGCTTCTTCAAGTTGGCTCTTCAAGGAGATGATTTCTTCTTCAAGTCTTCTTTCTTGTTGATTGAATCCTGCTTCAAGTTGGTTTAAATCCTTAGATATTTCCTTGAGATGATTTGTCAAAATATTCTCTCTCTTCTCTTCTTCTTTTCTTTGCACTACTATTTCAGCTTCCAAACATTGCTTCTCTTCTATCTGACTTTTGTATGTTTCTTCAATCCTTCTGGCTTCTTCTATTTGGAATTTTAGGTTCATAATCATCTTTTGGAATTCTCCAGGGATTTGAAAACCTTCTTTTAGCTTGATAAATTCTTCTATGAGAGACTTGTTTTTCTCTCTTTCTTTCTTCTATTCATATAATGCATCGATTAATTCTTCTTCAATATCTACTATGCCTTCTTCTTCTTATGAATTTTTCTGACATGATGCACATCTTTCTTCTTGTTCTGTTCTTTCATCTTCTTTATCATTCTCTGGATTTTTGATGGGAGACTCCTCAAAGTAGAGATTATGTAAGTTCTTTAGCTGATGAAATTTTTCCAACTTTCTCTATTACCAGATCAAGTAATCCTTCCTATATGAAATACATTGCTATTTTGTTTTTTCTTTTCAATTCCTTCTTATTTGCAATCTTTGGTTTCTTTGTAGCAGTGTATCCTGTAAAAATTGATTGCCAAACATCATACCCATGTTCCTGTAAAAATACTTTCATTTTTATGCTCCAAATTTCATATCTATAACCATTCTGACCATCAAAATGTGGTACCCCAAACATAGCGTACTCCATGATCTTCCTTCTAGTGGTTAAATTGTTTCTTGAAGGAAATATATTTGATACCAATTATTGGAATACTGAGAGGGGGGTGAATCAGTATTAGCACAATAATAATTTTAACCACAATATATTATCTTCAACTTAATCAATAGTGTTCAATAGTTTATCATTAGCATTCAATATATCATCAGCAACATAAATCAACAGTGCACAATAAACAATCACATAGACACAATACAACAAAATTTATGTGGAAACCCAAATGGGAGAAAACCACAGAATGATTTATTATATATCAAATATGACATTCATTGGAAGCACCAACTTCCCAATTCTCCAGTTGCATATAAAAGGAGGCTCCAACCCCCTATTTACAAGCTCCAACCTGAAGGAAGCTACAACTCCTTGAATTCTCTAGATCAAACCAGAAGGAGGCTACAACCCCCTGCTTCTCAGGATCCAACCTGCAGGAAGCTCCAACTCCTTATTTTCTCCATCACCAACCAGAAGGAGGCTACAACCCCCTTTCCTTTCCTTGTACTTCCACCCTAAAATATAAGTGTAGACCAAACTGTCACTACCACAATCCTTGCCATTGTTACATAAACATGTAACCTATCAATCTTTCATTGTATCCAAAATGTCACTGTCATCAACTTGTCACTATCACTAATACAAAACCAGGTCCTCAATCACCAAGAAAACCTCTCAACCAAATGCTCAAACATCACCAAAACATGCCTCTACTAAGCATGTACCAATATCACCAACATATCATCACAAGATATGTATCTCAACCATGTACGAAACCTATACCATACAATGTTCCAAACCTGTACCATACCATGTATCAACCATGTACATCAGTACTTGTACCATGTACTAAAACGTGCATCAATCATGCACCAAAACCTGTACCATACCATGTATCAACCATGTACCATATTGTGCATCAAGCAAGTACCAACATGTACCATAAATCATGTACCATGAGATGTGCCTCAACCATATACCATATCACTCATGAGATGTCTTAATCATACCATACAACATGTACCATGAAGTGCCTCAACAAAGTTCCAAAGCATGTACCAATATCACCAACAAATTCCTCTAACCATGCACCATATCATCAACCATGTACCTCAAACAACATCCCAATAATCCATATACCATGTACCTCAAACATGTGCCATATCGCTCATGATATGCTTGAACCAATTACCAAAATATATTCCATAAACCATGTACCATAACATCACCAAAATATACCTCAACATGTATGATACCATCACCAAGATATAACCTTCAAAATAGTCATAAACATACCTTTATTTATGTAGAAACCTTATTGCATCATCATACATTTTTACAACCTATAACAAGCATCCCCTTTACTTTACCTCATCCTCACTACCTCATATTCACCAATAGATCAAGTGTTCACTAGATAGATATTCAATGAACTTGTATGTCAGATTGAGAAACTCTTGATGTGTATTTATACTCTTCCATGTAACTTATTTTCAACCACTTTACCCTTAATTAATTTCTTGTTGTAACCACTTTACCCTTAATTAATTTCTTGCTACAACTATTTTACCCTTTAAATGTTTTAGCCTTTTCCTAATTTTATGGTAATAATTGTTTTACCCTTTTTCCTAATTTTAGGGTCATAATTGTTTTACCTTTTTTTCTAATTTTAGGGTCATGATTGTTTTACCCTTTTTCCTAACTTTAGGGTCATAATTGTTTTACCTGTTTTCCTCATTTTAGGGTCATAATTGTTTTACCCTTTTTCTTAATTTTAGGGTCAACCTGTACTTTATTGTTACAACCACTTTTCCCTTAATTAATGACTTTGTAACTATTTAGGGATTCTTAACCATTCTTTGTGGCTTCCAACTTCATGAGGCCATAACTCCTCAACCATGAGGAACCACATGATGTACCACATATCATCGGAAATGACATGACGATAACTATACATTCATGAGTATGTTACATGAATTTACGATGTCCTTCATGTTCAAATTCCTCAAACAACTTCGGGTTCCACAACCACACCTTCGTGGCTTCTTGTAGACTTCATCAATTACACTTGTCTCTAATAATTCTTCTAGGGATGACATTAATCAACATACCAACAATATCGACCATACAAATGATAACCAATTTTCCAACGATCTCATCCACATATATGGGGCTTCCAAACTTCTCCAAGGGTTGACTCGATCACATCTTTGGGTCTTCCTGAATTCTCCAAGGGTTGACATCAGTCTCCAAGAGTTGACATCAATTAAAACTATTGGATGTTTGGTCTGACACGCATTCTACCTTTAGGCTTCCAACAAAACCCTACAAACCATCAACCCTTCTGGAGACCATAAGGAAAAACTATGCACAGAGTGCACAATGAAGTCTCACCCGAGATGGCTTATGTGTGATTGCAGGACCCAGATGTCTATAATAATGGAAGGGAGGTTTCTCATGGGGATCATACATGGTTTCTCCTACTTCAAAATTCATCAAATTTACCATTCTATAACCATATTCATTCATTAACATTCATTTTGCAGTAAACATCATGACTAATATAGAGCATGCTGCAATTTATTATTTCTATATTCATTCATCTAAAACCATTGCAACACATAAAAGAAACATTCTAGACAAAGACATAGGTTTTTACTGTGGTTCACCCCCCTAGGATGCGTCCACAAAGATCTGGAATTATTTGATTCTTTATTCATATTCATCAAGTCATTGTGTTGCGTGCATTACATCAGAAGTGCATATGAAATGCACAAGTATATGGTGAGGCTAACTAGTGTCGCACCAAGCTCCACAAATTGCGAACTAACCCTCAAATACAATTCACGACTCCATCTCCAAAACTGACTCAGTATTTATCTCTACATTGCTTAACCAAAACTCTCTATCCAAAAACTTGCTACCAAAAATATGCCTCTCCTCATATTTTATAATACATATTTATACTACAAAAATGGGTAAAAACCCTTTACATCAAAGACCAAATCCCTAACCCTAAGTGGATTAGGTTTTTCCACATTGTAACCTCCTTTTCACAGCTGGTCCACGATCCAACCGGTTCCTTGTCGTGATGCCCTTCTTTCTTCCTTTCACTCTCATTTTCCTCGCGTTTCTTTTCCTTATTGTATGGTGTGCCGCTTTTCCTTATCTTCTAGCACATGCTCCTTTTTTGGTCCCTTTCTCAACTAAATCCTTTATTTCTATGTTGTTCCCCAAAATATCCTACAAAAACAGGCCCCCAACACGTACGTGTGGCTCGTCTCGAGCCACTTAGGCAGTGTTTTCATCCTACATCGATTTCTCCAACTCCTGGAATCTTCCTAAAATGTCTTCAACTCGAGTTTTTTCCTGTGAACTCTTCTCTGCTACAGACTCCACAGACTGTGCAATGATGTGTTCCTTCATCAATTCTTCAGTCTCCAATATTATTTTTCCAATATCCCCCTTGGTTGCATCAATATCAATCAATATTTTCTCTGTTCTCTCTTGGAGTGGCTCCAACTGAGCCTACCTCGATTGCTTCTCTACTTGAATGGTCTTGAATTCTATCTGCAGTTTCTTCAAGACCATGTTCTCCTTATGATATGTCACCTACTGCATCATTTTTTATCTAAACTCTAGTGGAGTGCTTAGTTGTAGGAGTGTCATCAACTCTGTGATATGACTTCTATATTTCTCCATTGTCAGTGTTATTTTCTTGATTTTCTCTTCTGTTTGTATATTTCCTTCCTCTGCACTGTTAGGAATCATCTTAAACACTTCTTCTATGTGTTTCTCTATCTAGTTAGTGCACTACTTCACTTCATATCTCTCAACCTGCACCTGGTTTATTGTTAGCTTCAATGTGACATTTACTTGCGTGACCAATTGTAAATCTATCACATCTGCTTAGGACCTTGATTGAATCTCATGTGAGAATTTAACTTGTAATTTATACAATGCCTTCATGGGGACCTTTTCCAGCAGCAAGTCCAAGTGATACATGTCTTTCATGGCCTTCTACATTGTCTCCTCATCCATTTGCAACATGTCTTGAGTGATAGAAAAAATTTCACTCCCCGATGTTATAATCTAGACCATCTCTTGCACTGGAACTTTCATTGCCTGAGCAATCTATTGTAGTTGTGCCTATTCATTTTGTTGTGTTGTATTCAGTTGCAGTTGTGCCAATGTCTCCTTAACTTTTGTCAATTTATTAATGATCTCCTCCCTTTTCTTCTCAGCATCGTCCCACGACTCTACCTTCACTTTATGTTTATAGACTGGATTCAACTTGTAGGGTCTCTGTCTTATTGGTATAGCACATGGTTTCAAATGGATCTTCATTTCTTCAAGTTCTTTTGCTACCCCTTTCTTCTCTGAAAATGTACCTTGAAATAGGTCACTATACTCGTGCAATAACTATGTTATTCTTTCCACTTTCTAGTTGTCCCAATAGTCTCCAATAATTGCAATCTTTAGATTATTTGTTGTTCCAATATTTACCTTCTTTATCTTTTAGTGGTGGAACAAAATATTCTAACTGTAATTGTGGACCTTCTACTTCTCTTTCTCCTTCAACTTTTGTGATCTGGAGATTGCATGGGTTTTCTTCTGCTGGATTATCCTTTGCGACATGATAGCAATGTAACAATTGTCTGATTGTCCATCTCTTTTGGTTCTGATAAGTTGTGATAACTTCAAATTTAGGTTCTTAAAAAATCCTATCTCTTACCAACTTTAGTGTTGTATCTATTTTTGGACTCTCGTGTTTGAATTCAAAAGTGATCACAAAATTTTGCTGCAAAGCTTCCCAGTTTGCAGTTTCTTTGCACAATTCCAATTCTGTATACCAATTCATTGGAATGCCTTCTAATGTACGAATAAATTGATGTGTACATTCCTCTAGTGGTACTAATATGCATTGAATTATACATATTTCTAGATGTTCTCTGGGTTGTCCAATTCAATTATATTTCTCCACACACATGTTCTCTTATTTTGCACCAAATATGATGCGCAATAATCTCTTGCATTGATACCAATTATTGATCTTCTCTTTATGAGTACCCCACCAATGGGTAGGTGTTGATTTCAAGGCCATATATAATACTAGTAACCTTTGATTTTCCACTACTTCTAACTCAAACTTTGTTAAATATTCTTCTAAATCATTCTGACCATAAAAAGTTGGAGGTTCTCTTACCTCTGTTCCAATCCATCTTAGTGTGTGAGTCATCCTTGCACATCTTATGGTAGAGAAATCATGCAAACAATGCTACCAATTCTCAAACCTATATCTGAATCTGAAGCACAAGAACCATTGCTTCTCCAACTGAGCATTCCATCTATTGTTGGGTTGATGTAATCTTCTTCTCGCATGGTAGTTCTATACAACTGGTTTATGTATTTTTTAATAAAGTTTTTTGTCTCATGTTCAACATATATATCTCCCTCTAAGGGATATAATGGTGCAATGACTCTGTATTCTCCTAATTAAAAGATCATTTTCCTGGTCTTCAAGTTGATGATATCTTTATTATCAAATTCCCAATCCATTCCCAACAACGTTGGATAGGGTGTAGTGTTATCTACTATATCAATCACTTCAAAGTCTTCCATAGTGCGCACACCATCTAAATCCATTGGTATGCCTTTCAATCTACCAATTTGTATCACCCTATCCTGATTTTCTAACTTCAACTGAATAGGTGAATATCCCTGTGTAGGTTCCCCCATGGCTTCCCATGTTTTCTTAGGTAGAATATTTACTTCAGACACCAAGTCTAATATGATATCACCCATGTTAAAATCTCCAATATTTGCATTCAACTTGAACTCCCTACTTGTTCTTCTCTTCTTACGAACCTAATTAACTGTCTTCTATTCTAATTTCATCTCTTCTCTAGAATTTCACTTCTCTAACAGACTCTGTAATACTTGTAAAGAGGTTTTATCATTCAACAACTTCACACGAGACCCCAAAAATTTTCTCATATTACTTACTTGTTCTGAAGGATGATCTTTGTTGGTCTTATCAAATAGGTGAGGCATGTCATATACTGGTACATCTTCTCATGGATTTGTGCATGAAGTGGAAGCAATATTTTCCTTCAAAATCTCTTGTCTAGCCTCCTTGAATGTCTCCTTCTCCTTGCACACATCAAAATTAGGTTGAGGTGTTGTATTCTGTCTGACCCACTAGTGTTGGTCCTGATTATGATTTGTTTCATCTGCTCCTATCTTGGTTCCACCTCTAGTAACTATATTGATCTTCTTTCCATCGTCTTTTAGGGTTTCTACAACAAGCCATTGAACATTCTGATTGTTTTGATTCCTCTTTTCTTGTATCTTTGTCAACAGTGTCAGACATTATTTTGGATCATGATCTTCTACGTGAAAATACATACATGTCATTGGTGGCTATGGACAATCCCTTATATAATGTCCAGGTTTTTTAAAATTGTGACATGTTACTGGTCCTCTACCTCCTCCAAATCCTCCTCCTATAAAGTCTCCTCTGTTACCTTGATTCTCTCTGCGTGGTGTATTATACTGTGGTACCTAATTGTAGTGTGGTTGCGAATCATTATACTGCAGTGGCACTGCAAATTGTTGTGCGTTATTATACTGAGGTGGTGATGTAAATGGATGCGCATTATTATACTATGGTTATGTTGTAAACTATTGCGCAACCTGTCTTTTCATTAGTTCAGCCTGCACCCTATAAGTATTTGAGGTCCTTTCCTTCATTATTTCCAAAGTTCTACGATCCTTGTCTGTGTATCCTACAGACTTACAGAAGTTGTAGAATGTACTCTTGGGTATTGTTTGATACTTTTACATCATGGGACAATGATAAGGATCATGTCCATGTGTTCTACATATCTCACACCATCATCCTCATATGGGTAAAGGATTCGTCATTGTTGTTCCCAAGTACTGTGAAAATGTTGGGCACTCATTCTTATGATGTCCTTTTGTTCTGCATAATGTGCACCAGACAACTTCCTTCTTCTTCTCCTTACCTTTATTCTGATTCAACTGAAATGTCAAATTATTCATATCTCCTCTCAGTACTAATTTTCCTCCCATTGCAAGGTTTCTTGCAGAGCCTCAACTTGAGTATGGAACTTTTGTTTCCTCAATGGATACTTCAAATGTGGAAATAATGAATTAAAAAATAAGTGTCTATGTTGCATATTTTTGATAGGATACTTCAACTTACCTTTCAGTCTCTTGAACTTCTTATCAACTTCCCTAACTGACTCTCATGGATTCTATTTGATTTTGATAATCTCATTAATGAACTAATCCTCTGAGCTTGGTCATTGGAATTCATTGATTAATTCCTTCTTCACATCTGCAACAATTGTAGGTTCTCCTTGTGTATTGTTTACTGCGAGGCCCATATACCAGTACTCCATTGTGAGGTCTTTGAATGTGATCTCTAGCTGCACCAATTTGTTTTATCTTCTTATGTAATCTACTTAGCTGCCCAAATTTTCTCATAGATTAACAAATTCTTCTCTAGGTCCTCTGACCCTTCTCCATGGAACTATGGTAATCGAATAGTTGGATCCACTCCTACCATTGTGAAGTTTTTTGTACTACCACCTACGTGCGGTGTATATACTTGACTACTACTAGTTGAACTTGTACTTCTACTTGAATTTCCACTGGACCCTCGTCCTACTAAAATCCTTCTACCACTAATTGTTGGTTTTCTAACCGGTTCTTCTTCTTGATATGTCTTAGTATCACATGGGGTCATGGGTTCCACACTAATTCAGATCTGGAATGGAGAGCCTTCTTCTACACAAGCCCCTTGAATTCTATTTTTCCTCTCATATGTGGTTCACAAGATTTCCTCTATCTACCTTGTTGCACGAATATCCTCTACCTCTTCCTCATCATTGTCCAAGCCCTCTTTCTCAACTACTACCCTATTTTTACTATTGATCTTATACTGGTAGTGTCTTTCGGTGCATGTCACTCCTACTCTATCCAATACATTCTTGATATGTTCCTCATCCATCATAATAGGGTCCATTGCTTCCTTCTTCTAGCCTCTCTCCAAAGCCCTCTCCATATCCCATATCTTCCTTAGTGCTTCCCCCAATTCCCCCATGCACGCAAAGTGATTTATTTTTCTGACTCCATCGTCATCACTCCTTTATCATGTAATAAAATCTTGATCGACGTGTAAAGTGATCGAATATACCTTCCTCTTGGTCCCTTCAAAAACTCCTTCTCTATATCAGTGTATGAATTTGCAGTATCGACTGCAAACTCAATAATAAACCCTGCAACAATACTGTCTAACCAGAAATCCACTGCGCACGTGAATTTATTATTAACCCTTTCTAAATGTGTGATGTTCTTAGTAGCCCACTCTACTTGTCTTATCCGATTAGTTGGGTGATTATCCTTCTACCTCAATATCTAATCTTGCAACAATTCTAGAAAATAATAGAAAAATTCCTCATGCAGTTTAGTAAACACATACCTTTCCAAATAATGGCACAGTGTATACCTAGAGCTTCTATTGTCTTTCTATGCAAAATCGATTTGTTTTGTTTCCAACCATATTTCAATCTCCTTCTTAGTAGGATTCCATGGCTTAAACATCCCCTTCTGCCACTGCATTCTCTTCATTGTCCTTCAACAAATCCCTTCAAATCCGATATTTTGATTTCCAACCAACAACATAAACATTTTTTGGATGTTTTGGCTGACCTGGGTTCTACCTTTAGGATTCCAACAAAACCCTTCAAACCATCAGCCCTTCTGGAGACCAGAAGGAAACACTGCACATAGATTTCACAATAAAGTCTCACCTGAGATGGATTATGGGTGACTGTAGGACCCAATTGTCTACAGTCATGTAAGGGATGTTTCTGATGGGGATGTTAGACATGGTTTCTCTTACTTGAACATTCATTGGATTTACCATTCTATAACCATATTCATTCATTAACATTCATTCTGCAATAAAACTCATGACTAATATAGCGCGCGCTACAATTTATTAATTCTAGATTCATTCATTCATCATAAACCATTTCAACACATAAAAGAGACATTCCACACAAAGACACAGGTTTTTATTGTGGTTCACCCCTCTGGGCTACACCCACAAATATCTGGCATTATTTGTTTCCTTATTAATCTTCATCAAGTCCTTGCATTGTGTGCATTACATTAGAAGTGCATATGAAATGCACAAGTTTATGGTGAGGTTGACCAGTGTTGCACCAAGCTCCACATCTTGCGACCTGACCCTTAGATACAATTCATGACTCTATCTCCAAAATTGACTCAATATTTATCTCTACAGTTCTTAACCAAAACTCTCTATCCAAAAACTTGCGACCAAAAATATGGCTCTCCTTAGATATTATAATACATATTTATACTACCAAAATGGGTAAAAACCCTTTACATCAAAGACTAAAACCCTAACCCTGAGTGGATTAGGTTTTTCCACATTGTAACCTCCTGCACATGGTTGTTCCATGATCCAATTGTTTCCTCGTCACGTTGTCCTTCTTTCTGCCTTTGACTTTCCTCTTCCTCGCATTGCTTTTCCTTATTTTTCAGCGCGCTGCATTTTCTTATCTTTTGGCTCATGCTCCTTTTCTAGTCCCTTTCTCATCTGCTTCCTTGATTTCTACGTTATTCCCCAAAATATCCCGTGCCAACAACAACAAAATTTCTAAACCAAATTTCCAATATTTTGTGTGGTTGATTTAGTTTTTTTCCCATGATATGCATGACTATTTAAGTTGTGCAAGTGTTTCATGCCTATTTTCTTGAATATTGTGCAATTCATACTGCACACCTGAAAGGGGTTCCATATGGTCCCAATATTTCATAAATTCAAAACTTGAATGGACAGAACAATGTAGGAGGTTACAACATCTTACCTGGCTCTCACAAAATCTGAATTAGATCATGGATGCATAGAAAGCTTTGGAATTCTATGGGTTTCATATTATCTACAAATCGATCCAGTACAAATGAGGTGTCCTTCTGGGACCCACCACTTTTTGTATGACCCATTCACAAACTTCTCAAGGTCCATGTTGGAGATCAATAGCTCCATTTTCTATGTTTATTTGATAGTTGGAATCTTGGTGTCACCATCTTCGATGACATATGTTCCATTCATTTTCACCAAAAATCTCATCCCATGACCAATTTCCTCACCAAGGTTCAATATATAGGTAAGTGAGCTCAGTATCTCTATTTTTTACACTTTTTGCACCATCAAATTTCTTATCATGGGTAATTTAACATTAGGTATTCAGTTTCATGTGTACATTTATTTTCCACGAGGCCACCTTTTCTTCTCACTACAAATAGAAGGGCCCTTCACCCCATCCCTTTAGGTATACTTGTTAAAATTGGCATGTATATACTCTCTCTATGTATATTTCATTTCCCAGAATCCCACCCTTGAATATTCCTTTAGGGTTTCTTTCTTGGCTTAGCATGCAACTTTTCCTAGTTCCACATGCATTCAATTGTTGCTTGTCGGTAGCACTCCACCCTCATGGGTTGCCTTGGTTTTATCATCCCTTGCATTATCAACACCCATTCTACTCATTCCCCTATATTGGGAGTCTTTGTAGTCTATATCTTAGAGAATGAGCCTCATACTTATTTCACTTCATAATGCTAGCCCATTACCCTTAAACTCCTAGTAGTTCCTCTTTTTATGGTTGGTTATGTTGAATTATTTTCCACTTTTTTATTGGCCTTTTATCTCCCTCGAGACTGGTAAACCATATACATTCTAATTCATCATTCATTCAACCCACAAGGAGACCCAACCAAGGGCCCCCCTCCCTTTTCACTTTCACTAATCTCACCACACATGAATGACTTGTTTGGTCAGATGTTCGAGGAATCCATCTCCTTGTCTATAACGTATCCATTATATATATATATATATATATATATATATATATATATTATTTTATTCATTAATAATTGAAAAAACACTTTATTTATGAGGGAAGCATCAACATTTGTACCATTGCATCTGATGGAGTCTCTTTCAAACCCAACGATAGTCATTTTCACCCTTAGTTGGATCGTTTTTAGTGATTAAACCATGCTTGCAATGATCATATTTTTTTGTATCCCCTATTGTAACCCAATACCCATCATTGTGATTCACAAAATTGCCTCCATTATCTATCTATTTATTTGCATCCACTTATAGTCCTAGTTTGACACAAAATTAGCATATCTAATCACTCCCATAACATTATATCATTTTATTTATAGTTGGTTTTTAACTACCCACATTATCATCCATCATGTATGCTCCATCCAAGGGAATTTTTTAATCTCATCCTCACTAGCTAACTCATCCATAATTATGAAAATATTTCCCCATTATAGTTCAATACTTGGTTTATCCTCAGTTGATTTCAAGGGACCTCCCATCCTTTGCAGTTTCATATTCATTTCTATTGACACCAAATCATTCTTTCCAGGAATCTTGAGGTATCTCAGTTCTCATTCCTATTATTAATGGTGAACCCCAGATGGGACAAAGAGAGTCTTTATTTCTCTCTAATTTTGTTATCCCCCCTAATGTTCGATATGACATCATCATCACATCATGATGGGTTGTACATTGCAACAATTGTAAGTTCCAGTTCCTGTTG
>ML884460.1:0-13155 GCA_009831015.1 Picea engelmannii | reverse complement strand
TTTTGAAAAAGAATAAAGGAATATTACGTTACAATGGAGGAACGAGTACTGCAAACATACAAGATCGAGGCACAAGGACAAGACTGATGTTCTGGTAAAATGATACTCGGGAAAAATCCTCCAGCGGCCAAAGGTGTTAAGACACAGAAGCAAACTGTTACAAGGCTGATGGATAAGGTATGAAAATGCGGTTGATAGAACACACAATGGTAACGTCCTTCGATGTAAGTTTAACGAGCCCAAAGAAGGGAAGCTTGGTATTTTTTCATATTTAGAGAGTATGAAAAAGAATAAAAGGAGACTCCAATGGGGTACGTTTTTCAAAAATAGTCTAGTCGGTTCGAAAAAGGGATGAACTAGCACCGATTAGACGTCAATTCAAAACCATTTTAATGAGTGTGAAAAGGACAAGATCACTTGGCCATTTTTTCACTTTTAAGGAGTCTGAAAAAATATTAACTATGGACTCCATCATGAATGTTCTTCTGGACCATTTTAACGAGTGTGAAAGAATAAGGTCACTCGGCGATCTTTTCAATTTTAGGGAGTCTGAAAAGAGCTTAACTATGGACTCCATGGGGGTTTCTTTTTCGTAAATTTAGTCCCTCAGGCCCGAAAAGGAATAAAATTATACTTGAGGATACTCTTCTAAAGAATGGGTATTCAATAGAGTATTCCTTTGTTCATACAGTTGACCGTCCAGACCGAAAAAGGGGTAAACTACTGCCGGACAGACGTGACTTCAAATTTCAGTTTAACGAGTGTGAAAGGTCACAAGATCGCTCGACAATTTTTCATTTTTAGAGGGTCTGAAAAGGGCTTAAAAGGAGACCCGTTATGTTTTGGGAGTCCGGAGGGTAAGACAAAGAGTGAAAAAGACCCATGCAAATGAGGCTCAAACTCATATTCAGGAAAAACTATATGGACTCCCGAGCCTATAGTGTTGTTAGAAACGACATGGACACCATAATGCAACCAGGACTTACCTAGGGCATCCATGTTTTGGTAAGCTCTACCACCAAGTCGCGACACTTCTAGAGTAGATATGACATTTTTGTGTCACAACCTGATGGGATTGATCCTATAGAATAAGAAAAAGGCAATGAGATGCAAAAGTTGGGGTAGAATCCTAACCTATATGCTCAAGTTGATTTTTGAAAAAATAATTTTTTTTATGGACCGTCAATATTTTTTCGAAACTCAAAAAAAAATTGCCCCAATACCTAATCAAATCCCTCCCATATAAATTCTGGATCACTCTAAATGGTTTTTTGTATAAAGAAACTGATAAGGGGGGCCAAAAAAGTGACAAAAAGAGGCCAAAAAGTCTATAAATAGAAGCTGGAAGCTCATTATCACCATTGCTGATTTGGAAATTGACTCTGGATCAAAAAGACCCCCTTTGCCAAAGATCATGATTCCGGAAGCTACAGTGGACAAAACAGACTTCTGCTCAGACCAAGTAAGTACAAACTCCCTTATCTAGCTATTCAATACTTCCCTTTTAGTATTTAATTGATTTTTTGGGTGGGCGTCGACCTCAAAAAGGCCGGCCCTAGGTACACGCGTGCAGAGAAAAACCTGCACGCGTGTACACATGACTGTCACCTCTACAGGCCGCGTGTACCCTCCCTTATTGATGGAAAAGAAAATGACAAGAAGTATTTACCCTCCTTTACCTTTTTGTGTTGGCAGGATGTATGTCCAGTGGAGGGAAAGGGAGCACGAGGCCTCCAATGAGTTAGTGGCTGTAGATCCGAATGTTGTGGCCGTGCTGATGCAGTGCGGTTTGTTGAAATTATTTTTATGTTCATTCATGCACGTGAAACCAAGGCTACTGAATGCCGCGATTGATTACTAGCACCCTAACATAGAGGCGTTTATGCTAGAGGGGAAATCCTTGGTGCCCACCACCGAGGATATTTACTTTTTGACTGGCCTCTCAAGGAGAGGGGAACCAGTCAACTTTCAGACTTTTCCTGCGGGGCCGAGCAAGGTCTCGGAGCTGATAGTTGAGTACTGCGAGGCTGGCACTAATCGTAGAGGTTCCTTGGTACCTATTAGCAAGATTACCAACCTCGCACTACAGACTATTTTATTGCTTATTGGACGCATTACTGGCTCAGCAGTCGTGCATTAGGCTTCGCGTGCATAGATGAACTGTGTTATTCAGTGCATGAATGCACGCATTTTTTATTGGAGTACCACACTGCTGGAGTGCATGAAGAGGCAATTGACAGACTGCCGACAGTAGACACATAGGAACTTCAGGTTTGGGACCATCCTGTGTTCGTTCTTTTTCGAGAGAGTTGTGTGCTTCAGTCCTCGGGTTGTAGTACGGGGACATCTGGCCATGTTCCCTTCAGTGTGTAGATGGGCAGTGTTACTTCCGCAACAGGGTGGTGGAAGGACTGTTGAGTCCTTCGATGATGACTTTTTTTCTTGGTTGTCATGATAGATCCCTGCTATCGAGGACTACCCATATGCGGGGATCGACTTTTCGAGAGATCCAGAGATACCCGTGCCTCCCGGTGAGGAGCGAGGGGA
The DNA here is from genome assembly GCA_009831015.1 of Picea engelmannii. Lineage (NCBI taxonomy): Eukaryota > Viridiplantae > Streptophyta > Pinopsida > Pinales > Pinaceae > Picea > Picea engelmannii. Next base: position 10,608 of record ML884460.1, on the reverse strand, counting down.
GATGGGTAAGTCTCCACCTTTGTAGTTTTTGTTTTTTTGCATATGTAATTTTTATGTCTTTTTTATATATATCATTTTTTGTATGCCAGAGTATTTGATGGGTGAACGTTTACTGTATGCAGATGTGGGACCTGTGAGACCTGTCGACTATGCACGAAATAGGCGTTTCCCCCGGCCCGAAGACGGAGCTGTCGCCGTTTGAGGAGCAGCAGTAGCAGGGAACCTCCCAGTAGGAGAGACCGAGAGGGTCCCGAGGCGAGTTGAGTGGAACTTCACTGCGCTCACTCGCACAGTCCCGATGGCAGAGATAGAGGACCTGCCGCCATCCATGCAAACTCATGTTGTGGGGGCACCTCGGACATGGGTCCAATTGTTTAGGCATTTAGCCCGTGCAGTAGATGATTATAATAGGGCCCATAGGCCCTGAACAGACTTTAGACTATTTATGTGCCACGAGCACCTTGTTGTATATATTTTTTGAGGGATAAGCCCAGTGACTCGTTACTGTTCCCACTTTTGAGGCGCTTGCGTCCATTTATGTACTCTGAGGATTTTATGATGTTTATATATGGTTTTTTTATCTCTTTTGCGTCTTATGGATTATGTGTGAAAAAATGTGTTTACATGTTTATGTCCATGATCTTTTTATATGTGGGCAAGATGCCAATCTAAAATGTGATTAGCTAGAGTATCTGTGATTTGGTTTAATCTCCTAGGAACATGAAAATATGTAATATAATCAAAGTTGCGTTCTAAGAGATGTACCCTAAGGAATCATCGGTGTAAATTTGGATCATGAACCCGGTATATTCTGTTTAGCTGCGACACAACCAGTTGATCGTTTAGATAGACCTGGAAGCGAGAGATACCCAATGACAATGCTTCATGAAGAAACTCAATAACTGCACTATACTCGGCAACATTATTTGTGGTGTCACCTAAGCATATACCTCTAGAAGATAACAACTGACCCTGTGGTGTAAAGATTACCCAAGCTGTAGAGGCAAGCCTCCACGTGTGTCGACTAGCACTGTCCGCATACCCAACGAACACCTCGGACTCACTTTACATCTACCATATTGATGAAAAATAACATCAATGACACATGCATAACACTTTTTAAAAGAAATGTAAAAAGTAATAGTACAAAGACTATACATATGTTACAAAAATTTACCCACGGTGACCTTTCTATAAGTAATACTTCTTGAGGTAGAGCCCATTTCTAGGCTCCGCCAAAGCATTCCCTTCAAAATCGACCAAACGATAAGAGCCCTTTCTTAATACCTCTTTAACAATGAAGGGTCCGAACCACATGGGCTTAAACTTTCCTGCCCCCATGGGGTCCTTATCTTGGTCATAGACCAAGACAAGGTCGCCCTCAGAAAAAATCCGACGACGAACGGACCTATCATATTGACACTTGACCTTATGTTTATGAGCCTTGTTGGCCAAGGCCACATCGCGACACTTCTCATCAAGTTACTCAAGGTGTACTAACCACTCTTAAAGTGGAGAAGTGTCTGGCAATAACTGTACTGCCAATTTCAGAGATGGGATTTGACATTCAATGGGAAAGACTGATGTTCGGTAAGCCCATAATGCCAAGTATAACATCAAATGCCAGTTTGACTTGGCTGAGTTGATAGTTCATTGTAGAATTGTCTTAAGAGTTTTGTTTATAGCCTCGACCTGCCCATTGGCTTGGGGGTAGTAAGGTGATGAATGTTCCTGCCGTAACCCAAGCTTTGATGTTAATTTGGACATCATTTGGTTATGAAAGTGACTGCCATGGTCAGTGAAAATCTATCTCAGGACGTTGAACCATGCTATAATATGGTTGAATAAGAAGAGAACTGCAGTCTCTCCATCATCTTTAAACGTTGGCATAGCTTCGACCCACTTAGTGAAGTAGTCGACAACTACAATGATCTAGCAGTGCCCCCTTGATGACAGAGGTTTGCATGTAGTGTAATCAATCCCCCACTTAGTAAAGGGACCAACTGTGATGACAGGAAACATGGGAGCTGGATGTGCCCTCATCTTCCAAGAGAAGATTTGGCATGGATGGCACTTCTTGACCGACTCAATACAATCTTTGATAAGTGTGGGCCAGAAGTAACCTGCTCGTAAAATATTATGGGCTGTTGCAAGCCCAGATAAGTGACCGCCACAAGCTTTAGCATGACAATCGTTGAGCACTATGATGACCTCCTCATGAGTGAGGCATCGACGCAAGATGCAGTCTACACCTCTCCGATACAACGTATCATCGAGTATGAGATAATTCTTAGCCTGATGGCGTATCCGTCGACGCTCGTAATGAGAAGCAGAGGTGGGGCACTTCAAATTCTGGAGATAGATCAATATATCTCCGTACTAGGGGTCTGAAGATTCAATCAAAAACATATCCCCCCGGATAGGCGATTCCTCAGGCAAAACGACACCTGACTCAACCGGAAGTTTCGATATAAGTTTTGCGAAGACCAATGACTTCTTGGACTTGGCTGAAACGAAGTCTAAGTCAAATTCTTGGAGGATGACCATCCATCTACTGATTTTTCCACCTATAACTCGTCGTGTCAACATGTACTGGAATGGATTCACGATAGTGACGACGGTGGTCTTGCGAAACAAAACATAGTGACGGAACCGTTGAACAACATGAACTGTTGCCAACGTAAGTTTTTCAAGATGGGAATAATTAAGTTCCGGTCCTACGAGGCCTCAACGTAGGTAATAGATCACATATTCTGAAAACGAATCATCTTCCTGAACTAAAACCATGCCTATGGTTGACTCTGTGGCAGCTAGATATAATAAGAAATCTTTGTTATAATTAGGTGGTTGTAGTAGAGGTGCGGTTGTGAGGGCGTGTTTTAATGCATCGAAAGAGCGTTGAGCGGCTTCATCCCAGAAAAAGGGAACATCTTTCTTTAGTAAACGCATAAAGCCCTTGGTGATTTTGGCATAGTTGGCGATGAAGCGTCGTAAGAAGTTCGCCTTACCTTGAATACTTTGAAGTTGTAAGATTGTGCATGGGGGAGGCAACTGGATTATTGCCTCCACCTTAAGAGGATCCACCATGATCCCTGTTGTTGAGATGATGAAACCTAACAAACGTCCTGATGTGACGCAAAAGCTGCACTTGTTGGTATTCAAGCGAATCCTGAAGTAGCGACAGCATTCAAAGATTAGTCTGAGGTGTGTAGGATGATCCTTTTGCCTGTGAGAGCGTGATGCTAAATCATCTAGATAGGCCTCGACTATATGCTTGAGGTTGTGAAATGCAAAAGACATGGCCCACTGGAAAGTGGCTCCAGCATTCTTAAGTCCAAAAGGCATCTTACGATAGGAAAATGTACCCCACGGACAAGTGAATGCCGTTTTGTGTTGGTCTTCAGGTTTGATTTGGATTTGATTATATCCCGAAAAACCATCCATGAACGAAAAGGCTTCACAACTGGCACATTCATCAATGATCTGGTCAATGAATGGTGTTGGAAAATTATCTTTGGGACATGCCTTGTTCAAATCACAGAAATCGGTACATACATGAATCGTGCCTTGTTTTTTATTGACTGGCACGGGGTTTGATACCCATTGAGTCAAATGGATAGGGTAAATGAACCCTGCCTTGAGCAATTTCTCAACCTCCATCTTGATGGTTGCTTCTCTCTTAGGATTGACTGGACGAAGATTTTGTCGAACAGGCTTAGCATCAGGATATGTTGTGATTTCATGTTCAACTATTTTCGGATCGATACCTGGCATTTCCTCATAAGACCAGGCAAAAACATCGCGGAATTCTTTGAAAAGATCCGTGTAAATTTGAATCTCTTCAGGGGAGAAATCCGCTCCAATGAAGACATTCTCCACGACGCCAGGGTTTCAGGAGATGTTGATAGGTATAGTGGCAGCAATAGTCGCCATATTCCCCTCAGCATAAATTTCCTGTGTAGCTAAGAGATTAATAGGACATGGCTGATCTCCCTTCATGGTGATAGTGAATTCCCTAGCCTCGATTCGGCTTAACACTGGGAGGAAATATGATCTGTGATGAAGATTCTCCTAGGGTTTGTCTAGACTAGTCATTGCTTTGATTACCGCTTCGTCAGAAGGCAAGACTAAGTCTAATGAATCAACATTAGCGAGAGAACCCTGAGCCCAGATAGGCTCTAGAGGTGGATCCAACTCTTGTGCGAGAGTCGGATCAGGGTTAGCTGAAGCTTGCTGGACTAAAGAGTACGCTACTTCAGTGACCAACAAGGGCATGGACATGCCGGAGTGCCCTATTTCATCCATCATGGCCGATGGGGAAGGAAGAATCCATGGATCCTCAAAGTAAGTCATGCAGAATGACAAAACATGAAAAATCTCATCCTTGTGGTGACTTGATATAAACTTGACATCATCATGAGGAGGTGGGTAATAGAAGGTACCCATCAAGGATGGGCACAAACCAACTCCTACGTTAACGACACCGGGTTGAGGATTATCAATCATAGGAACCGTGGATGCCCCCAAAGCTGGGTCAGGTCTAGAGAAGGACAATTGATAGATGGTCACTATCCGTCCTGCGTGTGGAAACAACAAGACTCGGAAAACTGTAGCAACCATAGCTTGCATAGAATAAGTCCAGCTCCGACCTAACAAGAGATTATAGTCGAGGGGAGCATCGACTACCTCTACTTCAACGCACATGGTCTTCCCTCCTAACTGCACAGGGAAAGAAGGAATGATGCCATGTGGTCGGAAAGAACGACCATCGAACGCAGTGAAGAGAGTAGGTGATGGAGACAAAGCAGGCTGACCAATGGCTTTCCAATAGGATAACGACATAACGCAAGTCGAAGCGCCCTCGTCGACCACCGTGCGGAAGATATTTCATGTAAAAGTTTTCATGGGATGAGCCACTACTATCTAAAACGCGACGTGGTAAGGCAGATGAGGTTTTAAGTCGGTCGTATCTAACATGATGGTACCCGAGTTACAAGTCTCAGTAGAGCCTAACACAGTTAACAAGGCTTTCCTCTGAGTAGGGCAGCTTTGGAGGACCTCCAAAGCAGACATCACGCAAGGGGTTTGTGATAAATCCTCCACCACAGAGTAATTCTGGGCGGTCCTTGCATTGGGGTTGTGCGAAGCTTTCTTAAATGCACCCTTTGGAATGCATGTCATTGTTTCACCCAAAGTCTTCTCGATATGTAGAGGAAGAGATGGGATCTCAGCTTCTTTACCCTTCTCAGAGGTGCTTGGTTTACTATAGTCGTGCGCTCTAGTCATTATGAAAGCATCACCCCTAACCATATATACGTTCATGGATGAAGAATTGTTTGGAGGAGGGCAGGTTTCTTGGCTGCCTCCTTCATCACTTGTAGAGGCTTGAGTTAAATTTGGCCCATGCTAAAAGGGATTAGTCAACACGGCTTGTTGTTGCTGTGTGACAAACTTTTGGGCCTCTGCAAGTCAAGGACATAGATGGGTCGGGTGGTCTTCTGCACACAAGTTGCACGGATACCTCGCCTTCCATTTTTTCATGGTGCTCTTGCCAGCATTATCAGTGGGTTTTTTCTCCCCCTTACCCTTCTTTCGTTGTTTTTTCTTCCCTTCAGGCTGCTGGGTGGCCTTTGGGTTAGTCGATTGCATAGAGTGTACTTCCAACGTTTGGGTAGGAGGAGCAGCCAAAGCAGTGGTCTGGCTGGCCGCTAAGTGTTGGATAGATAACTGCTGTAATTTCTTTGTCAATTGTTCAGCGGGCTTGGTTTGTGATGAACCAACAATACCATCGGCATGTGGTCCAGCTCTCTGTCTAGTTTTATCCAGTATCGATCGTGGTGCATCTGGCAGGATGTTGTATAATAAACCAGACTGAGAATAGATAAGCTCAAACTATTGAGCCCTCATGATGGCATCTTCTTCGGAGAAAACCCCAGAAGTTGCGACGTCTTTGGATAATTGTGGGACTAAAGACTTAAGGAACCACTCAAGCAGGAATGTTGGTGGGACTGGTACTTTGATTAGACTCTTTCTGCGTCTCCACTCTCAGATATGATCAGAGATATGGTCCACTCTTGTCTGTTCAAAATTGGCAAGAAGCTCTGTGCCAACGTCGTATCTCACAGGTAACTGGAAATGGTTAAGGAAGGCCATCTCCAGTTCGCCAAAAGAAGAGTATCATGAGCGATCGAGCTCGATGTACCATTTCGCGGCACTCTCGATAAGAGTGCGTTGAAACAATCGCAACTTGACAGAGTCATCTTTCAACGATTTAGATGAACACCAAAGATGGAAGGTAGTCACGTGATCACCTAGATCTTCGTTAGGCTTGGCCTCGAACTTTGGAATGTCCGAAGGCAACATCGTTGGCATAGGAGGCCAACGTGGATCGTGACATATAGGATTATTTAACAACCTTGTCAAATCCGACAAGTGTAACGTTGCCAGGAATGGTAGTTTGGGTTGCTGCTGATAGCCTGGGAAAAAGGGTCCTGGAGTTTGACTGGCACCAGGTTGCCAGAAAAAGTTTGGCTGCTGGCCTGAATTCTGGTAGAAACCATGGCCCTGACCAGTGTAAGGATTTTGCATCTGTGGAGACATCATTGGCTGATTCCCCATAAAGGACATAGGATGTTGGGCATGCATCATGTTTGAAGGACTTTGGGAAGGATTACCCCATGCCGGTCCTGATGGGAGAGGCATAGAAGTCTGTCCAGGGTTCCATTGACTGTGGAAATAACTACCCCAGAACGACATTCCAGCGAAGGGAATGGATCCTTGTCCTGAGTTCCAAGGTCCTGCTATATGTGCCCCCGACGCAGGAATAGTACCCTGCGCTGGAGTAGACTGTCCAAAAATGGGGGTGCCCCCAGACAGGAAAGCAGTGGATGCGAAAGTGTTGTTACCAAATGTCTCATTCCAAACAAATAGTGATGAACCTACCGGCATAGTGTGCACAGGTGTTCCTTGACTCCCGGCTCCAAATGAACTAGTGTGTGCAGGCTTCCCGGCGGACTGCTGATGTGGACCACCAAGCGAAGGGGACGAAGGAGGGATATGACCTCCAGCATAAGGAAAAGCATTAAAAGGGATAGGAGTGACCCCAATTTGACCTTGTAGAGGAGCATTAGAGCTCCCTATCCCCAGACCCAAAGTCTGTAAAGTGGAGTAAGTGAGTGCAGGACTTGTTCCCGAACTAGGGATACTGTATGAAAATGGAGAGCCTGTCGCACTAGGTGTGAAGGGAGTTGTGGTTGCTGCCATTAATGGGTTCAGTCCACTGTGTGAAGTAGTTGTGGCCGAGACCATGGTGGTTCAGACCGACGACGACAAGTTAGGATATGCTTCTCCTGTGGTAGGAACTATGGTGGGAATGGAAGAATTCCCAGAAGAAGTAACAACGTTTGTTTCCATAGCTGTGTGAGGCACTAACAGGCTTTCATAAAACCAGATTGGTACAATAACCGGTGGCCAAGTATCAGTGGTTGGGGTTTCAACCGAGCCAACATTGGTGGTTGATTCCTCTGGGAGTTGTTCGGGTGCAATGGTTTGTAACCCGGTTGCTTTGAAAGACCCTTGTTGGTCTAGCTTCCGCCTCAATGGTGGCGGGGGTGGCTCCAGTATAACCGACGGCAGGCCCAAAAGCCTTCATGACTAGCGGAGCTCGGGATCCTCCACTGTGTGAGAAGATCCAAGACACGCTAAGGTATTCTACACATTCAAACAGTAACACACACTAAAAAAGAATCCCCTAAGAGATAAGACAAGCAATCACTAACTATTTTGAAGAACAGTTACAACAACCAACACTAGAGCAAATTACCAGTGCAAGTGCAACTTGAATATGGAAGCACCCTCTGGGTATACTCTACAAAGTGTGGCCTGATGTCTGTCCTAGGTACCATGCTATACCCCCGCAGTCACCCGTGTATATCCCTAAAAATATTGGCAACTAGGTTTCCATCACGCGAACAGTCACCAGGCGGGTACAGTCGAAAGTCAGGTAGACCACAATGAGCAGGGTATCAAGCCCGAAACCTGTCAAGGGTATCGAGAGAAAATGGTCTGGAAGACAACTAATAACCTCGAATGGATTCGAGATCCATGAAGCCCTATGGCAAATGCAAATGACAGAATCCCAAAACAAGCCCTCGATATGTGTTCTCCACTATGCTTGGTCCAGCTTTGGAGGGGTTATCTTCACTACCTTTCCGCACGCAACCTCGTGTTTATCCCCTGTGTTAGAGGGGGGTCATGGATAACTTCCACAAAACTGGACTTCTACAGTCCCTATCACAGACTCCAATGTTTGGTTTTGAATGGCCTTGGAGTGTTTCCTCTCCAACCTAATCCAAGGCCCTAGTCCTGAACTAGTTTGTGAACCCTACAAACAAAAAGTCTAATAGATTTTAAATTAGTGTTTATTTTATGGGATTTCTTACGTCACGAGGTATGAAGGTGAAACTGATGATGTGTAAAGACTAAAGCAAAAACGAATGAAAAAAGCTGGAAACAAAAGACTTTTACTAAATGAAAAAATCAACAACTTTTCACAAAGAAAGATTTCTTTTTCTTTTCAATTTTTCTAAGATTTTATGCAGCAAACATAAAGGAATTTCACTCGATTACGAGCTACTTATGATCTAAATTCACTACAAAAAACTTATGAACAAAAAGACTTCTCCCTAGCTATTGATGCATAAACACAATCTTCAAACAAAGAAGAAAATGAAAAGTTTTTTTTTTATTTATTTTTATTTAAGTGCTAATCAAGCAACAAAGGGAAAATACCGACAAGCACAAAACCAAGAAAGACAAATTCTGGCTTAAAGCGCAGATCACAAAGAATCAAAGTAAAGGCACACAATGGCAATCAAGAAAACAAAGATTCTTACGCTTGTCTAAAAACCATAAAACAAAATTTTTCCTTTTATGTTTTCTGTCAACTATCAACCGAGAAAAAGCAGGCTAAGGGTAAGAGGACCTGACCTACTAACTGTTCAACCCCTAAACTCAAACACCTGAGAGGAATACTTCTCATCAAAGGAGGGGATGACTACCCCACCCTGATTAAAAAGTAGCCTGTCAAGCACGCTACTGTCACTAAAATAGCATGCGTGCAAACTTGTGCTGAGCTGAAACAGGCAGCGTGTACATGCGGTATGACCTTGTACAAGCCGCGTGTATGTATAAATTCTAAGAAAAAAATAAACACAAGCAGCCCAGACTAGGAAGAGGCCTCTGGTACTGATAACTAGGGTCTCTTGAAGGCTTGGATGCTTCTTCTAACAAAAAAGAAAAATAATTGCAAGGAATAACAAAACACAAAAAGACAAACTGAGACAGGACTGTGAACTAGCAAGACTCAGACAGGATACAGAAAACCCCCTGAGAATGTATAATTCTGATAGGGAAGAAGAGGACTGCCTCTCAAGTTCTCTAAACTCCTCCACGCTACTAAAAACTCTACAGCTAGCGTTCACACACGGGCTGTAAGAGGTTAGGGCGTAGGTACACGCGTGCAGGCCTTCTGCAGGCCACGTGTACCTCTATGTGTCCTGACAACTATCGTCAAGTAGAAATCAGGGAAAATTGGTATGAAGAACCAGGCTCCCAACTCACTCAGACCTTACAGAAAAAGACAAGCAAAGAAACAGACAATCTAATCTTTTTAAACTACCCAAAAACCTCAACTAAATCTGGAAACCCTAAAAAGTATCTTCCCCAGTATGGTCGCCAACTCTGTTGTTGGGAAAAATACCCTACGGACTAGCAAACTAGGGTCAGACTTGCATGCAGATTTTGACCATAAAGAAATTACTTTTTAACCTACCACCCAAAACTTAAACCCCTCTTTCACAATACATGCATGGAAAGGAACTACTAACCTTTTTACTGATGTTTGGTGTAGATCCTCCGTTGCGCTTTGCCCGCTTGCTTGCGCTGTTCCTTCCAATGATAATCCTACAATCAAGACAAACCACTATGCATGCATGCTACTTTTCTACTTGAGGGTTAGAAATTAAGCATAAATTTAACAAATCATAGATAACTCATGCATTGGGATGGGAAAAGTATTCTTTTATTATTTTCAAAATGAATCAACTTACAATCAAAGTCAAGATCGTCCACCACTCCTTGATCCTGATCCTGGGCTCCTCCTCTTCTTTTGTCCTCCAACTTCTTTGCATTAATTCTCCTTAGGCTTGAGAAAAGGCTAAAGGGTTGGGACAATGGATTCGGCAAATGGGCAGAGTTTCTTCGCTATAATTTTCCTCCTCCAAATGGTACCCCTACCCCTTCTTTTATAGGCTAGAAGGAGCTAGGGTTTTGGACGAACTCTCACCTATGCATGGCCGGGAGTTTCAGTTAACTGACACATAGCTTTTTGCCTCGTCGACAAATTTCCTATTTTTGTGTTTTGTTAGGTAAACGCGGGTTGTAATAGGCCTGCCAGCGTTCACATGCATGTAGTAGTGGGTTAGGGCGCGTGGGCCTTGACCCAAGAGGATTTTCAAAGAGGTTTTTCAGCAGATGTTTTGGCAATGAAGGGATATGAGTTGGCCTGATGCCAGGTAAGCATGTGTGGTGCAATTTAGGGTTATAACA
>WSFP011494029.1:0-14523 GCA_009831015.1 Picea engelmannii | reverse complement strand
TATGGATGAATAACCAGATAAGGATTGTTATCACGATGACTACAAGTCAAGCAATACACATGAAAAGATGAAGTACATTGACAACCCTTGGTAACAATTCCTGTGGAAGCTATTATATAAGTAACAACTGCCAGATAAGCCGAAATCAAAATCAAACTTGAAAGAGACCCAGAAGAAGTCAAAACAGAAAGAAATCAACAATCAAGAGGAAATTAGAAAAATACTTGTGACACTTTGCAGAAGGAAATAAAGATGCAGACGGAAGCATGGACTCTCTTAGATGGAGGGAGTTGATTACATAATTCCAAAAGAAGATCATACATTCATGCATGAAGCAGGGATTAGGACGGAGCTAATCCTAAATGATATGATCCATTGAGGATTATGAAGTATATGTCCATGTTCCAATTGAAAGTAGCAGCCATGATAAACAGCACGTGTTCAGTTTGACTCTAGAAGAAGTCTTCTTCAAAAAGAAGCCTTAAAGTATCCTTGGTTGTCCATCTACATCCATGATTCTATGATGAAAGGAAGAAGTTGGAATCTTCAGGGCATATAGAAGAACCCATGGACCTAAGAGCTAAAGAGAGACATGAGGAAAAACATGAAGATTCCAAGAAAGAAAGAAAAGCAAGAACAACCAGTTATTATACCGAGAATCACAAGACTACCAGTTTGGTTTGAACCCACTAAGAAGCAATCAAGTAGAAGAAATGGAAGTTATGAAAAAGAACAGTGTATGTAAGAAAATGTGAAAAATACTTATGAATGGAAGCATTGCAAGATTCAGAGTTTCTTCCAGAAGGAGGGAGAAGACTATGACAACAGCTTGTTCCAGGAAACCAGATATACCTCTTGTAGTATCCATGGATTGGAATTTACATGTAAAAGACTGTTCTTCCCAATAAAGCAAGTGAGAAAGAAGCTTATACCATAAAGAGACCCATGTATGCAGATATAAGAAGACCTTGTATGGATTCAAACAATTTGATGCAGAGAATCTCATATACAGCAGAAGCGTGGTGAAAACTTTCTATGACAGAGATAGTGTGTCATAATAGTTACTCAAAAGTCTGGGATGATGGATTGCTAATCCATGGCAAACTCTCATGATGACAGAAGAAGTGCTAATTGGATATGTTTTAGTTTGAGCCTTGCCACAATGTCATGAGCTAGCAGGAAACATAAGTGTTGAATTCGACCATGATATATTGTAATGATCAGAGCTATATGAAGCCTTCAGAGAAAACCAATGTTCCATGACAGACCGAAGTACATTGAGATCAAGCATTATATTCTCTGTAATGAAGTCCAGAAAAGAGAAGTGGTTCTCCAATATATCTCCACAGATGAGCAGATAGCAGATAGTTTGGTAAATCCTCTGTCCAAGACGAAAAGTTTGTGTACTCAAGAAACAAGTTGGGGCTCGTGGAGACGAATCCCTTATTGAAAAAGGAAGAGATTACTCCCAGGTTGGGAGGGAGCACTGATATGTTATTGATTTATGGACAGTCATTTTTTAGTTTGAAAAATGATTGTCCATAAAGAGCAGTTCCTTTCCAGTTCGGAAAGTAGTTTGAGATTTCTGATGGACAGGCATTTTCTAGATCGGACAGTCATTTTCGTAATGAAAATGGTCCGATAGATTGTTGATGTACCATAGACAACGATTCCCCTTGTGGCCAGTGTGGGGGAATGGTCTAGGACAGTCATTCTTCTTGGTAGTCACTCTGAGTAGTGGTCAAGTAGAATGGTCTGCCTCGTCGGGCAGTCATTCTTTCGAAGTTCACAGTTGTGAGCAGTTTCGAAGAATGGTCTGTTTTGGAGGTTGGCGCAGGGTAGTCATTTCCATCAGGAAATGGTCCGGACAATCATTCCCTAGGGCAGACTCATTCCATCTAGGTTGCACTATGATTAGTGCCGGAGGAATGGCCCAGTTAGGTGAATGGCCCAGATTCATCAATCAGGAACAGGCATTCCCTAGGGCAGACTCATTCTCTCCAGGATGCACTATGATTAGTGCCAGAGGAATGGCCTAGTTAGGTGAATGGTCCAAACTCAGAAATTAAGGACAGTTATTATTCTATGCTTGAGAAGAATAGTCCAGATAGCCCATGGCTGATGTTTTACCTTTTGAGGGCAGATGTTCTTCCAGATCTCACAGATGTGAGTGGAAGAATGGCCCAGATGACTCATTTTATATCATGATATTGTTTTATGCAGGTTGATATCAGATGATATGATTGTTGTGGAGATTGTATGTCTCTGGACAGTAGATGTATGCTATTGTGGTGGATGTGTTCCACTGGTTGTGACTATGCGTCACTGATTAAGTAGTTGTGTGCTACTTGGTGTGGTTGTGTACCACTGGATAGTAGTTGTGTACTACTATGGATAGACACAGTTGTGTGCTACTTGGTGTGGTTGTGTACCACTGGATAGTAGTTGTGTACTACTATGGATTGACACAATTGTGTTCTATTGAATGGCATTGTTTTGATTGCCATGAAGACTATCAGTGGTGTTGGAAATGATTATCAGCTAGATGGATAGTTAGTGTGTTGGTGGACAGACATTCTCCAGGGGGGAAATGGTCCAGGACATTTATTCTTCTAGGACGTATGTCTGGATTAGAAGAATAATCCTTGTAGCCCATGGCATGGCTTCCAACATATGTTGGAATAGTTATTCTTCTAGGACATATGTCCGGATTAGAAGAATGGTTCTTGTATCACTCTCTGGAGTGAGTGACTTATCCAGCATCATGCCTGATTACTCAGATGGAGTATGGCCTTGAGAGATGATACAGTTGATGCTATCATATGATACTGATAGTAATGATGGTGCTAATGATTTGATCATGAGATAGCCTGTGTGGCTATGATGATGCTACCATTTGAATGATATGTTTGTGCTCGAGACCATTACCTTTAAATACCTCCCTAGCTAGGAGGGAGTGTTGATATTATGGTAGCTGCGGGAGGTATTAAACCTCCACGTGTAATGCTGACAAGAATAGAATATTCCGAGAAGCAAGAAGAAACCCTAAAGCATTGAACATAACCCTAGAAGACAAGTCGGCTAAAGAAAATAATTAATATTGAGTTTTTAGCCTCGAGAAAGAGAAGTCGACCCAGACAACTAAGGAAGAGCAGTATAAATACAAGATACCAGAGCTCATTTGGACACACACAGCTCACAACTGCAGAAATCTAGTTCGCACTGCAGAAATTTAGTAAGTGCGCAAGTCTGGAGAGTAGCTGCAGTTGCAGCTACTGCAACTTGTATTTTCAGTTTTAGGCCTGAACTTTCTCTTGGTTATGGTTTTGACTTTCTACCTTGTGTGCTAGCTCTGGAGAGAGGTACGCTACATTGATTGGCTATTAGGCCTAGGGTTTGCTTCCAGAATTATTCTCTGTCAAGGTTAAGGTGCTCAGGGGTGGCTTCAGCCTATGGTTGGGTGACAATATTGCTATATTGTCTATGGTTAAACGAGCACACCTACTTTTCTAACCTACTTTTCTAACAGAAAGAGCTAACAGTGGACAGCAAAACTATCCTAATTAAACCCTTTAACAAGAGGCATTAAAATAGCATTAAATCAAAGCTTAAGGGCAGGTTCAGTGGGCAGAAAAATCAGAACTGGTGGCTGTCCTAAAACAGCAAGAAAACAGTGCTGAAATACCTTGAAAACTGTGCCCAATAAGGTCAAGGACAGACCTGTTGGACAGCTCTTAAGAACCTCAAAATTCTTCAGTTCCAAGTTCCAACCAACAGCCTTCATCAATTTCTTCAGTAGCAAGCACAACAAAGCATTTTTCTGACTTATGAGATTTCATGATTGGTTGCACTGGAGGGTTGACTATGTTGATCCTTCATGTCTAACCGATCACTTGGCTGCATGGTTACATTGGTCATTCAAATATGTTGATTGATCATGACAACTCGGACAAAATTTCAGAATAAGTCTTTTTGGGTTCCAAAAAAAAAAGGAGAAGTAAATTTTTGGGTTTTGGGTAGTAGTTTTTGTTGATTTCCACATTTTCATTTTCATATTTTAATACTGTTGTTTTTTATGCTTTAGGACAGCAATTTAAGTCTTTTATCTTGCAAAATTTTCCTTCATTTTATCTGCTTTTCAGTCCTAGTTTGATAGTTATTAATTTTTCCATGTTTACATCAGTGTTTGGTCATGTTTCCTTGCATAATAAGTACCTCTTATGGGGCTGGCCTGATTATTTTCTTGGTTATTGTTGTCCATCTTTTAGTCTTGGGTTAAACTCTGAGTGTCTAGTCATATGTTCACCTGGTCTTTCCTTCAGTTCGCGTCTAGGTGAACTCGCACATGTGGCCTCCTCCTTGGCAAAAAATCAGAAAAACAGAAAGACCAAAAAACCCTAGGCCAGATTTGCCAAAGTGCAGAATTTCCTTGCTGAAATTTTCACCCCAATCTCCTTAGCACAAATACTCACTCACTTGTGCTAACTCCATAATGTCACAATTAAGATGTCCTCTCATTGCCTCTCCTTTTATAGGAGTCTAATGAGCGAGTTTAGGAACCCCTTCTAAACTCAACATTAAATTAGAATTGTTTAATCACACATGTGGGTGTAAAGCCCCAACACAAGCCCCCAACACCAATTCCAAGCCCCAACTCCAATCCAAAAGGGGTTTTCACAAAATGAAAATGCAATGTGGGTGCCAACGACAATTCTCACATGCCCAATACCAAAGCCAATGTGAGAATACCTGCCCGAAGCTACAAAACATCAACAAAATCAGAGTCAAAATCCGGACTTGAAGGGTTTGAGGAATGAAAAGATAAAGTAAGAAGAGATGATGGGATGGAATTCCGGGGTTGAGGAATTTCGTCAAGTGTGAGCTTAATTAGGTCCTCTACAGTTTCTACCAATGTAGTTTGACTTAGCCAAGACTCGCAAGTCTTGTCAAGTCTTAGCTGGATCAAGTACTCACCTCATACTTGGCCCTAAAATCGCCACTTGATAAGACTTGCCAAGACTCAGCCAAGATTCGCCAAACTCAACCAAGACTCGGCCAAGATTTACCAAACTCACCAGACTATATTTTTAGATTTTTTGTACCCATCGAGTCTTTCTCGAGTCACCAAGTCTTGTAGAGTCCCAAGACAATCGAGTCAATGTTGAGTCCAAGTGTGACATTTGTGGGATGTGATACTAGATGTTGGCACAGAGGCAGACCCAGAGTTCAACGCTTCAACAGTGCACCAACAAAACCCTAACTACTGGCCCTTTCGGCAACACCTGCGAAACAGATGAAGTCTCACCCGAGGTAGAGGCGGGGGGGGGTTGCAGGACTCAAGTGTCTACAACCTAGCTAGGACACAGATCTGTGATCACAATACTTCACAAAGAACTTAGGAGTTAGCATTCATTAGTCTTTAACCCCTATTCACATCGCGGTTAAAACCCTAATTACAGATCAGCGCAGTATTCATCAAGATCAACACATCTAATCATCAAGCACATAGCCTTACAGCAGATATAGCATTCATTCACATCATAAAGCACTTAAGCATTCATAGATCTATCTATCATAACAGTGCACTAAGAAAATACAAGAACAGTATAGCACATAGCACAATAACACAGGATATACGTGGTTCACCCCAGTGTGGGGCTACGTCCACCAACTCTTCTTCTTCTTTATTAGCTTCTTCCAATCTTCTTACACGCACAGAGCCACATAGCCAACTCCGCATAGGACAGGAGATCTGCATGCACCTCACCAAATCCTCCTTCCCCGAGTTAGGTCAAGGCACAGAGCCTTACACAATCTGCGCACAAAGCACTATAGGTCACTTGCACTTAGCTCTGCAAGTCTCAACATACAATATGCACAAAGCGTTCACAACATTCGTACTTAGCACAATCAGACCTCTAGTAACTCTAGACAGACTTCGCTCTCCATCTTCGACCAGCCTGTCGAAGTCCCAAAAATGGTCAAACACGACCAAGGTTCTCCCAAAACTTGGTCGAGGGCCAACACTAGCGCAAGATCATGGACAGACTAGCTTGATGAATCTTGAGCTTGGTGTGATGCCTTGCTTGGAAGAAGACTTGTTTATTGGATCCTCGGTGTTCTGTGGAGGTCTAGGTGCTTGTGTTGATGCAAGAGTTGAAGACCTAGGGTTTGAGGATTCAAACCCTAAGATGGACATGTAGATTTGGATATTATTGCTAGAGTTATCTTGCCATGTACTTGTCTAATGCAACATGGCTAGGGTTTGTAAACCCTAAGGAAGACAACAATGCTAGAGTGGAGAGCTTGTCTAATACAAGCTTGTTATATGTGCCAAGGAGGACTTGTCAGTGTTGACGATAACATGTTGAGGATCTTTAGTGCAGTGACTAGCTTTGGTTGGGAGTGATTCCTAGCTAGGAGGAATTGGTGGTTAGGTTTTTCTTACGATATAAATAATACGATAAAGAATCATTTTTTAAGTAGGAAAAATTACATAGAAGTACGACATTTGTCACAAGATACTCGATGTACCCAATGATTACTCGACCATACTCACAAGTATGGTGAGTGTTGATTTGTCAGTACTTGGTCAATGTAAGTTGGTCAAGTATTAAGCTGAGTACTAGTTCTATGACCATACTCGCCCTCCTCTTGAGTCATACTTGCGAGTATGGCAACTGTGATAACGACAGCATGAAAAGAATTTCAAAAGCTAAAGTAATAACTTAGAAAGGACAATCAATCAGATCCGAAGATTGAGTAAATCCAATGTAATTACTTTCACTTACATAAGAAGAGATTTGACTTCTAAGGAAGAAAAGTTGGCAAAAAAAGCATCACGAAGGGACATTGACACCCTTGATGTTTGCTATTATAACATGGTGGCATGTCCAATTTGCTCATTAACTCCTAAACATTTGTTAGTCTCCGCTTTTCTAGGTCTTTGGTTTCTCTTTGTATTTGCAAGTTGATGATCTTAAAATGAAACAGGTTAGTGCAGAAAGTCTGCCTCTCTGAAGTAATGCAGCACAAACAGGTAAATCTGAGGCACCAATAAAATCTGTATAATTAATGGGAAAAAATTGCTTCTGTAAAACAAAATTATGCAAGTTGCCAAGCGTGATTTGAGTTCAAAAGATGTTTAAAGACATGATATGCATATGTTCCTAGCTCGTATTCAAGGAACCAAATTCGCTCAAATTTTAAGATAGGAACAATTAGCACATTAAGTAGAGAGGTGAAACACACAAATCATTCACTCTAATCCCTCACAACAATAAATAGATGGATGATTTCAAGTTACCACTCCCGGACTTTGGTAAGGGATAAAAAGCAATGTACAATGTTGACATATAAATATTGAAAAGCAATAACGCTATTATTCCCAATAAAATATCATACCTTGCACAAAGAGCATAGATCATCCATAACCTCTAGAGCCTCAGAAAGGGGTATCGTAGCAATAACACAGGCAACCCGCTTGAATCCTGAATGCTTCCCTGCAATTCTATTTTTCAAAGCTTCAAACTCCAACTCAGACATGTATCTCCGGTGCTCCTAAGGGAACTTGAAAAAGAGACAAAATATCAGCCTTTCCATTATCAGTCCAAGTTAAAAAAAATCAGTACTTACAAATAACATCTTCACATAAAAGGCAGAGGAAGCACATTCCCTTGCATTTCCTTTGTTTTGATAAGATATGATTTCAGAATTTAGAAAATGAACTTCTCTTAAACAAAACAAAAAAACATTGAAGAAAAAAACATCTCGAGTTAACTTTACTAAATATTCTGATTGAGTAAATTTTCAAATAAAGGAGGAGATTATGCTCGACAATAAGGATATCAAACTTGGGCTTTGACATCTAATGATGGCAATCCATAAGAACTATGTTAGTAATTTTATTATGGAAACCAACAGACAAAAACATTGTTTTAATAACCATATTGTGATTTTATTACTATAACAACCCTACTCTTAATGTATTATAGGATTGACAGTTTCCTACACTTGCAAAGCCTCCAGAGTATCTCATATCTTAAGGTTACATGTCAGACAAATAACATCTTCACATAAAAGGCAGAGGAAGCACATTCCCTTGCATTTCCTTGGTTTTGATAAGATATGATTTCAGAATTTAGAAAATGAACTTCTCTTAAACAAAACAAAAAAACATTGAAGAAAAAAACATCTCAAGTTAACTTTACTAAATATTCTGATTGAGTAAATTTTCAAATAAAGGAGGAGATTATGCTCGACAATAAGGATATTAAACTCGGGCTTTGACATCTAGTGATGGCAATCCATAAGAACTATGTTAATAATTTTATTATGGAAACCAACAGACAAAAACATTGTTTTAATAACCATATTGTGATTTTATTACTATAAAAACCCTAGTCTTAATGTATTATAGGATTGACAGTTTCCTACACTTGCAAAGCCTCCAGAGTATCTCATATCTTAAGGTTACATGTCAGACATCAAGTCTGAATCCTATGGCTCATGAGCAAAGGTGCAATCAAGTCTTGCAAATATGAAAGAAATCAGAATTTATAGCCTGCACCCAGGATGTGTATGGCAATGGGAGCTATTACCACTCATATGGTATGAGGTTTACACTTGTGATTTTCATCACAATGGATGGGTTGCAGTATGGTGCCTATGGAGTTTTGATGGATTGGGGGTATACATCTTCAATATTATTTCATTGGATTAATGTTTTGGATTGGATGAGACTCACTCTTCTATGGTGGATTGTCATAGCTCATCAAGTGGTACTTTCTTCATATTGCATGCCTTTGCTTGATGGATCACCCTCTTGGCTTGTATTTGGTGATGATACTTGCTTGCTACCTCATATGACCATGGTGTTGTCCTTGGTATACTTGTTAATCTTTTTGCTCCTGTAAGATGGCTCTAACCCTCCAAGGGATTGGATAATGGTGGTGTGAGATGTAACATGGCATACTTCTAGTGGATGGCAATTGATGGATTCAAGGGCATGGTTATGGATGCATATACTCTTCTAAGCACTTCTCTTATGGCTTGAGATGTAACATGGCATACTTCTAGTGGATGGCAATTGATGGATTCAAGGGCATGGTTATGGATGCATATACTCTTCTAGGCACTTCTCTTATGGCTTGTCTGACCACTGGCGACAGTGGGTGTGCGATGTCTAGAAGAGAGTATGTTGCTAAGTACACTTGTTTGATCGGTCCCCCTAGAACTCATCACAATGCTGGGATTATTTCTAATGATTTATTAGTGTTATACCATAGTTAGGAGATGTGCCTTGTCTTCGTGGTTAGCATCATCATATCTTGTGTGAAGACTTGCATCTAGCACATGTGGTGTTTGAGGAGAATTTGAGGGTCTTGCATTGTTTTGATCACACATTTGATTGAACCTTAGCACATTCATGAAGGGGGATACCCATCAACTAAGGGTTTCCCTAAGTTTTATTGGTTAATTATTGCTCCTAGATATGGTGATTTAATTATTGGCATACTAACTATGGTTCATGCTCATTATTATGGAGTATTTCTCTCTAGCGCACATGGTGATCTAGCACATTTATCCTGATGATGTGAACACCCTTGAGGATATTGGCTATCTAGTAAGGAGGTGACATTCATTGGTTGGACGGTTGCTTAAGGGTGTAGAGTGCTGCCATTATTGGCATCTTTTCACAAATGTGGAGCACACCCCTTTACTAGAACATATTTCCAGGTATGATGGAGATTAGGGTGGTTTTACCCTTGGTTTTTCTTTCCAACCCATGGTATTTCATTATTATATGATTTGTAGGAGGGAATTTACCATTATTTCTACTCATCTTCTTGGTTGACCACAAGTAGTGTGAGGAGTTGATGCACACTTCTCTAGGGCGTGTTATCCCCTAGCCTAGGGATAACTAAGAAGATTATGTCTCGAGGCCCACAGGTCCTAGACATGGAGTACCGAGAGCCATGTTGACATGAGCCTAGCCCTGGAGGGCCCATCTTTCTTCTTCAACGTCTCCATCCTGTCAACAGCAACAGCATCCATCCCATCAGCCTGGTCCTTCAGCAGCAATGGGTCTTGCTCCATGAGGTAATGAGTCTGGTTATCATGGTATGTGTCACTCTGATTCTCAAAACATTTGAATATGTGCATTTAATTCCTTTTTTTTGCTTCATGACGTGTGCTTGGACTTTATGCTTTTCCACTTGTCCACACCTAGGGGGAATGACAGGATGCCCTAGCAAGTTGGTTCCCTTAGTATTTGAGTTGCCACTGGGTGGGTTCATGAAAGGTCATCCTCCATTCCCACCATACTTATCATTTTTCATCATTTTCCCTCTCATCCATCCCCTGCATTGGTTCGGGCATTGGGTTCTCCAAGCTAGCAAAGGGTTGTACCTTGCCTTATGGGAAGAAGGGGCTAAAGGCCCAGAGGGTAAAAGTAGCTGGCAAAAGATAAAAGCCAAAAGAACAAAACCTTCAAATGCTTCGCCCAGGAATCCTCGAGAAAGCAATAAAAGGCTTCTCAGCAAGAAATGGAGCGACCCATAAAATAATAAAATCAAGACCTAGTTGGAGGATAGGGGGTCTCATCACGAGCCAACCTATTAGGTCCATGGGCATGTAGCGATATGACACTACCATTCAGCTGGTCACCACGCCAAGGTAGTGGCTCTTGGTGGCATAGCCAAGAGAAAGGGGGTCTCATCAGGAGCCAGCCTTCTCATCTCCGTGAAATGCTTGTGGGTAACACTGTCACCACTGGTCACCACGCCAGGGCAGTGTCCCCTAGCTATTCTCTTGAAAGAAAAAGGAATAAGATAAAAAGGTAAAAGTCATTGAATGGGCTTGGAAACATTTGCATCCATGACAAGGTGTAGCTCACCCTCTTCAGAGGCATCCATAGGTAAGCCATACATTCCCCTGTCATCACTGCACCCATTTCTCAAACATCCCCACACCACCTCATCCACTTACATGACCTGGACTTGTCTTCACCTGGAAACATCCCACATCCAATGAGAATTAGCCAAATAGGACCTCCTGAAACCCTCTCCAAGCCTGGCTTGTAGAATCGCATAACGTCTTTGAGCACTTGTCTGGGAAAGCGAGGTTTTATGCACATGTTTAGATAACTTGATTATTAGACGTGATTGACATTGCTATGATCCTTGTGACTTAGGAGCCCATGGAGGGCGTACTTCTTGTTGTTGCAGGGCCACACCCGATGGACAGATACACATGGGGAGATGATTAGTTCGGACCTCCATAGGGCTAAAAGCCCGCCAGATGGATGTTGAGACCCCAACTAGGGGCAGACACATACCAGAGGCTTGCACCGGAGAGAGAGGAGGACGTTCCACCAGAGACAGCCTAGCAGGCCTGGACCCAGGGGGGTCTTGCCCTCCCACTATGATGTTGCCCTTGGAAGGCCAGTGACGTCACCTCTGTGACCCTTCACGTCACCCAGCGTTTGATGGACACGATGGAGGCAGTTGTGTGCCAAGTGGCACATGTGGCTTGATCCAGAGGCCTTGGGAGGCCTAACGTTTTGCTCCTGGAGGCCAACGTTGCACCTAAGAGGCCCAACGTCACCCTAGAAGGGCATGACGTCACCTCTCTTGCTTGATTTAGGTTTTAATTTGTCATTTTATGTAAAAACTGGATATTACATGTAAACTTGCCATGTCGGCCTTTTTTATCTAATTTTGTAAATTAAAGGTCATTTTCATTGTATAAATAAGGGTTTTTCCCTTGTATTTTTTATCATCTTTCACTCACACTAAGTGAGGTCTGAAATTTGCACCATACTTAGGGTTTATTGGCTGAAATTTGATGCGCATTTCTTGAAGGAGGCTAGTTTTGGTGTATTTTTGGCATTTTTCTTGGTGGAAAGTCTTCAACTAGGACTATTGCTAGATTATTCTTGGTGAATGTAAATAAATTTCTGCAATTCTTCTTTATTTTGAATGGTTATGGTGTATTTACTTTGCATTTCTTCCAAGATTATGAAATTGCTAGCTTAAAACCCTAGGAGGTCAAAGCACATGTTATTGTTCTTGCCTTAACTTTTCACCTACTAGATTGTGCTAGAAACCCTACTTTCTTGAAGCATTGTGTTAAGGGCCCTACCATTGTATCACCCTAGCATCACTTGCTTCATCAAGCCGTCATTTACTTCATCCTTGAGCTAAAGAAGGAGGAAAATCGCTAGGGCCTAGGGTTACTTACTTCCTAGTGGCCATTTTCCTCCTAGGGTTTAGTGATTGAGGCCTTGGGTTACCAACACCTCAATCATTGACTTTCTTGTCTCTAGCTCTCTCATTATCATTTGTTCCTTCAAGATTGTCGCTGCTAAAAGTGACTCCATTAACCCTAAAGACACTAATCTAGGCCTTGCACTTGATTGATTGATAAAAACAACTCTCAAAACTTTTACCTCAAGCTATCTACTAACTTTTCCTAACCCTAGAGTAGGCTAATTTACTAACCTACTTGTTGTTGTTACAAAAGTAAGCTACAGCCATTTATTGCAGCATATAAAACACTTAAAAGCAATTGCAAAGTTGATTTATTCATTGTCTAATTAGCTTCTGACAACTGCTAGTACACTGCTATTATTGAGTTACTATTTTTGGTCATTGTGAAGCTCTTTTAAGGCATTTATTGTGAAGCTATTATCTTATATACATTGTTGTTATAAAATTTTGTTTGCTTCATCTTGCATCAACTATTGTTTTTATTGATAAATCCATGGTTTTATGAAGCACTAACATCAAATTGTACTTGCAAAAGATATTGTTTTCTTGTTGCTTTGTTCTAGGCAGGTACATCTAAGCACATCACTGCTTCATTGGTTAAAACCTTGGGACTTTCTGATCAGTGTGACTTGTGAAAGGGGATACCTTTTATAGATACTTTAACCTTTTCCTTCTCAAACCCCCAGGTCACTGGAGACGTCTCCCCTGGGCTATCAACCCTAAATAGAAAGATGTATCCTATTAAGGTGAAAGTGATAGGATAACCTCTTGTTACACCTGCTATCGAACAGTTTGTAGTAAGGATAAAAGCTTGAGGTTTTGAGGGCCAAACTGGCGTAACAGGAACCTATCCCACCCAATGTCACCACGATGGAGAGGTTCTTTCTATTTAGGGAGGTGAGGCCCAGGGGAGACGTCCCCAGTGACCTGGGGTTTTGAGGAGGCAAAAGGATAATAAGACAAGGACAAGTTTTCCCCCTCACAAGTCACCACCAAACAGATAATCCCGGCTAAACAACCAATAATGAAGTAAAACCCCAAAGAAGTACACCTGCCTGGAACAAAGCAACAGCAAACCGATATATGCAAGCTATATTTCAATGGGTTAGTACTTCATGCAAATAGATGATTATCTTAAATATATATATATATATATATATAAGCAATATGGCAATAAATATTGACGAAGTCAATGTTTATCAATATAGCAATGAAAATAATGTCACTTCACCAATAAATACTGGAACGATGTAGCATTGAATATAACCAATCATCACTTTATTTCATTTAATGTCCAAATCACCATTCAATTGCTTATAAAACAAAACATTGTTGCATCAATGATATAATAGCCAAGAATGACGTAAGCATTTAGGGTTAGTAGGGTTAGCTAGAGCTAGGGTTAGTAGTTCGGGTTTGACTCAAGGTTTTGAAAGTAGTTGTGATCAAGTTTCACTTTAAAGCTGGAGGACTCTAGATCAGTGCCTTAGAGGGTAAAATGGAGTCAAAAGTGAAGGACGCAAGGGTTGAAGGAGGACGGCTAAGGACTAGAGGGAAGAGTTTTGAAGTGCTGCAATGGCAGGGCCTCAGAATCAAAACCCTAGGGGAGAGAGGCTCACTCCGGTGTTGCTATAGCAAGGCCTCGTGCTCTCTCCTCCTTCCTTAGATCAATTTGGCAAAACGGCTAGCACAAAATCAAGACAAGAGAGTCAATGAGGGAGAGTGTTGCTACAGCAAAGCTCTTTCATCAAACCCTAGAAGAAAAACGGCCCTAAGTGTAGATAACCTAGGCCTGGGACGTCTTCTTCCTCTTGAGTTTCAAATGGTACGGCTAGCATAAAGGAGGAAGAAAAGGGAGTGTAGCTACGGCTAGGCTCTCTTTTCCTCTTCAATGGCTGAAAATTTCTCTATCAGGGGACATGAGACAAGAACCTACTTGTGTGCTTGTCACCTAGGGTTTTGATTCAGCAATTTATAAACATATGCAAGAAAATAAGACTACAACCATTCATTTAAGAAGTTTTGCAAAAAAATACTTACAATTCATCAAGAAATAACCATGCAAACCCTAGTTGTAACACCTTCCTTCAAGAGAAACACCATGAAATGCCAAAAATGTCTTCCTTCAATAAGTGCACCTCACTAAATCAGCCAAATACCCAAGATAGGGCGCAAATTTCAGACCTCCTTATGGAGTGAATGAGTAGTGATGATAAAAATGAGAGTGAAAACCCTCAATATATAGTGTATC
>ML884454.1:1968-14524 GCA_009831015.1 Picea engelmannii | reverse complement strand
TGGATTGTATAAAGCCTAAAGGTCCCTTAAGATCCCCAGATCTCTCTGCCTCTGATTGCCTCGAGAGCCATTTGGTTCACTAGAAACTCAAGAATTTTTAAAGGTAGGGAGATCTCTCCAATCCAGGTGTAACCAAGTACTTATATGAAGGAATCAAACTCTCTTAAGAAAATAACACCAAGGCAGATAGGCCTATGGAGGTGGATAAATCTCATGCCTGGGTATTCTTTGATGGTGCATGCCAAGGTACCCCAAATATGTATGGGGCAGGGGGTGTTATTTATCTTAATGAAGCACAAAAGATCTCCTTCAAAACTGGCCTAGATGTAACATTCCTGAGTAGTAAGCACTGGCTATTCTGTTAAACATGGCAATAGAATATGGGGTTACTCATCTACAGAGACTGGGCGATTCTAAACTGGTGATCGACTGGGTAAATGGGCAAATAGATATCCAGAATATTGTTTCGACTCCTGAGGCCATTTGTATGACCAGGTTAAGTTGGTGGAGTAATCCTTTTCAGTTATAACCTTTGCTCATAGTTATAGGAGCACAACATGGAAGCTGATGACCGGTCAAAAAAAGCACTGGTTTTAGTGGAAGATTGTTTGGAAATTTTGGAAGAGGAAGTTGGCATTCCCAAGCCAGTAATTATGAGGAACTTTGTAGCTTAACCTGTTTTGGCCAGGTCATACCTTTAACCGTATTTAGTTTTTGGCAGAACTTTTGATATTTATTAATGTTGTAGGTTAAAGATTTTATGAATTGAAGATTTTTCTGGGTATATTTACCTAAAATTCGGTGAGAAATTGTTGGATTCGTAGATTTAAATGATTATTTCTTTTGAATCCGAGTATCTTAGAAATTTTTCAGCATGCTAAATCCATTTCTATATTCAGAAATAAATTCTAAACAACAAAATATAGTGATTTATGTAAATTTATATCACCGAATTCCTATGAAAAAACCATTTCCTAAAACAACTAACCAACACCTTTATTTTATCAATAGATATAAAAACGTCCACCCTCTTTTGTTGTTTAAAATTGACCAAAGCTACAGTACTGTTTTTAAATTTTGGTGAATTGATAAGAAGAGTAAAAGTTCTCTTTGTTATAACTTATACTTAACAAAGCATAACTGATGAGTGTTGAAGGCACGTTTTGAATGTAATGTTTTTTCTCCTTAAAATAAATGTTAAATCTTACTCTTGTAAGAAAAAAAAACATTCACAATCGATTAAATTAATAAAAACATATTTAAAAAAAAAACAATTCAACTGACTTTGCTTATTTTTTTTAAATGAAACCAAGTCAATTGATTTTTGCATTTTGCTTAATAATAATTGATGCAAAGTGACACAAGTCCAATCAAATCATATTTACTAAGCATTCTGCTTCTTTGGAAATTGATAAAAAAAATAAAGTTTTACTTTCTGCTGCCATTTAAGAAAACCAAACTTTAAAAATTATTAGATTTTTAAATATTATAGTTTTTAACTAAATTTAAAATAATATCAGATATACATAATATCCAATCTAACATATTAGCGTTATTCATATACATAAAGTCCCTCCAAGCAAGTTTTTTTTGAAAAATAAATAAATATAAATTAAATAATTTTAAAATAATTAATTAATAATAAGATTATTTTAAATTGTAAAAATTGAAAAAAATTTATAAACATAGATTTATATTTTAAATTTACAAAAATTAAAAAAAAATCCATTTCAATTGAAAAATTCAAAAACAAAATAATTAAAAATATATTTAATATTAATCTAATAATATTTTTTTAAATTATTCAAAATTGATAAAATAAATACCCCATATCTGACATTTAAACTTTCGTACCATAAAGTTGTACTCCATTTAAAGATGGAGCCAGCAACAGGTGCAATATGGATTACCTTATGGCATGTTACTTGAAGCAATTTAAAATATATATTTATCTGAAAGTGCTTCCAGCAGCAACAGGTGCACTCACTTATGGCATGTTGCTGGAGGCACTTCAAAAGAAAAGAAGAAATAAGAAAAGACAAATAGTAGGAGGGCATACCTGAGAGCCCAGAATGACAGCCTCTTTATGGAGATAAAGAGTGAAGTGGTCTGTGAGATTGAAGCTTCCAGTTAACCATCTACCTGGCGGAATGTAAAGCTGACCTCCTCCTGTTTCCGAGAATCCGCTCAGATGATCAATTGCTTTCCGAAAAGCTTCGGTATTTACAGTGGTTCCATCCCCCACCCCTCCAAACTCCGCAATCGATACGCTCTGAGCTCGGCATGAAGGGGCCACATAACTGAATGACCAGCTCCCCTTCTGGCACTCCACTTTTACCCCGAGCAATATCAAAAACCCGAACAAAAGAAGCACCTGAAACAACTAAAGCATAGTTTCTATTAACCTCAGTAAAAGGTAAAGCCATCACAGGCAATACTCAGCAGGTTTCGATCTCACGACCGTGCATATTCGCAAAAATTGGGAAAAATTACTCTGACAAATATCAAAGAGGAATATACTTACATGAGTTCTCTTAAGCTCCATCTCTAAGCAAGTGATTTTGCTTGAACCAGATGGCTTATCTGCAGTTATGGCTGTGAATGTGGATACTGTATTTATAGACCTCAGTTCAGTCTTCGTAGCTTGCACTGCAATCAAACTCTACTTCACGCTCCTACATTTATAGACCTCTGTTCAGTCTTCGTAGCTTGTACTGCATTCAAACTCTAATCCACGTCCCCATCTCAGGCAAAAATTTCGTCGGATGGAAGAAATTTTCAAAAGTCCCCTGAATAGGAGGATAATCAGGTGTGACCCACGTTCCGTTTTTCAAAATTTGATCTGAGTGCTTACGAAAAAGTACCTTTGTCTCCCACTATCACCAAATTCTCGTGATTTCTCTTCGAAAAAGACATTCCACTCAGGTGATATTACTTGGATTTCATTTTCCAGGTGGTTTGGATTTCATTTTTTTAATCTCCCGAGCAACATAGGTGTGATTGCTAATTGGATTGACGATGTCAAAAATGTCAAAAGAATTTATGTCACGAAACATAAGTGTACTTGCAATGTTAGTTGAAATTTAGTTACTTGAGCATTATCGGGTCATTAAATTAAAAATAAAATAGATAAATAAAATGAAATAATAAGTTAATGAGTTTAGTTTTGATTTAAGGAGACTTGGAAAGTTAGTTTATTAGAAATGTCTTTTTCGTATAGTTGAGTTTAGGATAACATGGCAATTTTTATTGAAAAAATTTCTCTATTAAAAAGAACGTGATTCTCTAGATTTGTATGAGACGATATGTTTTTAGTATGTGTTAGTTTATATATATAAATAGAAGTTGAAGTTTACAAGGTGAAGATGGAGATGGAGATATTTCATTTAATACATTTATATTATTAGAATTTTGCATTATGAATGAGAGGTTTTTGTATTGTTTCTTGATGAGGTGTTATTATGTGAAGCAAGGACAAGTTTTGTATGATTCATGGAGGCGCATTCATATAGGCTCACTCATACCCGAAGCAAAGATATGGAGGGTGGACATGATTGATGGGAGCTCCCATTGCAGAGCTCTTTCATCCAAGCTGCAATAGTTGGTATGATGTAGTGTTCGATCCCACCTCATACGACATTATGGTTGGAACAAGGACAAAACTTCAAATGGCTAACCTAAGAAGAAGAAGATGGGGATAGGTTGAAGAAATATCGGTCGTTGGACTCTACAACGACTCTAGCTCCACTTCCAGGTTTGGTCACTTTGGCTTGTTTCCGAGTTTTTTTGTTGGTTTATTAGGTTGGAATATTCTATATTTAGTTCGGCTCAATAGCACGTCAGAGTAAGCAAACTCCATCTGCAATTGGCTAAAGTCATGAGTGTTGGTCATAGAGGTCTCCTTTTGGTTCTTCTCTCTAGGTGGGTGACTATTAACATGGCTTCTGCTCCCCCCCCACCCCTCATTGGGTCTCCCCTCTATCCATCATCATTGCCTTCCCTCTACGTCCTCTGTCAAGCATCCTCAACCTACAATGTTGAATTCTGGCAACGAGCTTTGGTCAAAAACCAACAAATGTGGGGTTAGACAAGGGTCCAAATAGGTTGTTAAGAATTCCCTACTCTAGAAGTTCCCCCATTGCATTACCCGAGCCCAAACTGAAGCCATGAAAGTAGCCTCTGATTATCACTGAAATTTCTCTATTGTGGTCAAGGTTGAGGTATCCCATATTGAGGACTCTATCAAACAGAAAAGGAGGAAACTATCCAATAACCAAGTGGAGGTAGACTTTAGGGATTGGGTGTCAGAGGGTTTTCACACTCGAGGGACACTAAAATATTCATGGTTATAGATCTCTTTTGGTTGAATAAAGCTTTCATAGCATATGTAGTGGTGGAGAGAGGTCAACAACAACAAGCTATCCTTCACAAATTAAACCTAATGGATAAAAAGTTTGAAGCCGTCTACAGAGCAATCTATGACATTAACATTATAATGAGGAGCAATCTATGACATTGACATTATAATGAGAGACCTAGAGGACACCTAACACAACCCAATAACAATAGTTGAGTCTAATCAATCATCTAAAGGTACCTCCTCCAACCCCATCCCGAATGATGAAGATCCCGAGGAATAGGGGGATATTCAACATTCGCAAAAGTAGGTACATGTCGTATTGGGTTAGCCACCCACACTCTCTTTTGATAATCTTACATAGGGGAACCAAGGTTCCCCTTTTGGTTATGTCATATATCTTTTATGTTGCTTTCAATAGGAAAAGGTCATTCTCATTATAGGAATATGAAGGTAAAGAATTTTGTCTATCAATCATGTGAGATAAACATTTTTTTTAAGAATTACTATGGTCCTAGTTCCCCAAGAGGTAAGCCACAGGAAATCTTATCTGAACTCTATTTTGAACTTTACTAATATAAATATCAACTACCTTACAAATAAAAGATAGGTCCCTGTAACCCAGATGGGGTGCCACCTGGAGAGAGAACGAGGACAACTGGTATTGGGAAACTAGGGGAGTTATTAACCCTAGCCGCCAACCCCTACGCATTAATTCCTCCATGGCTTACACCATCAGAGGAGTTATGGTAGTGCGCTTGGCTGGGCATTTGGGCGAGCGAACCAGCCAGGTAGGGCGTACCAAGAGGACAAAGCGGTCCTCTCAGGCTTCAATGGAAGACGTGGTGGTCACTTTAGGTTTCAATGGTGAAAAGAGGTGCATTCAGGTCTCTTATCGGGAGCCTCATTCGATTCCTCTCCCTGCTAAGCTCCTCATCTCTCACGAAAATTCCTGAGCTTCTTCTCT
This sequence comes from Picea engelmannii, assembly GCA_009831015.1. NCBI lineage: Eukaryota > Viridiplantae > Streptophyta > Pinopsida > Pinales > Pinaceae > Picea > Picea engelmannii. Next base: position 9,200 of record ML884454.1, on the reverse strand, counting down.
CTACAACCTCTCTCCACGCACCAGAGGCATCCTCCCCGACTTCCTTAGCTCCATTTTTCCTCTCATCTTCTTTATTTCCCTCCTTCACTCCCTGCGCCTCTCCCCGGCCTCCATTTCCCCCCTCCTCCACCCTCATTTCCCCCCCAACATGCCCAGAGAGCACAAAAAATCTAAGAGGGGTGCCCGCAACAACAACACCCTCTCTCGTGGTAACATGCTTACCCCTTCTCAAAGGGCGCTCATCTCTCACTTCGCCAGTCCACGACACTCTTCCTAGAGGACGTAGTCGACTCCCCTCCATGGAGCCTATCTAGTAAAATTGGAGGTGACCTCCTCCACTGCTCACTACCCCTTGTCTCCTCCACTACTTGAAAGACTGAGCGAGCTTAAAGAGGAGGCGCCACCCTTACGTGCACGCCCCACTCTAGATACCAACCTCTTGCCACCTCCCATCGTCAAGCCAGGCGACCCCGACTATGGAGATGGAAGCTGCAAGGTAGAGGAGGAGATTCCTCCAAGTTGGCAGTTGGAGAATCAAGCAGGAACAACTAATGATATCACCACAGGGGCTGGCATCGCAACTAACAAGGAGGAGGAAGATTAGCCACAACATTTCGCCAACCGTCTCGTGGAGGAGCACCTTCGTCTCCTTTTCAAGATTAGACAGAAGCGGGATGACCAGGTGCACTCACAGAGTGTCCTCATCCAATGAATGGATATCTTGTTCGATGTGCTCTCGGATGCTCATGCGCACGCCAAATTCCTAACATGCAATCAACGGTTCACCTCAGTTTACAACATACATGGACAACCAGGCCCGGTTAGGAATTGAAGTTTCCAGGTTTCAATTTTTTGTCCACTTTAGTTGCAGAGTCGTTGGTCTAGCGCACCATGACGAACTAGCAATTTTTTCTTATTATGTTTATGTAGTTTCAGTCATGGCAACTCTGTCTATAGCTAGCCTAAGTAGAAGACTGCAGAACTGGGTTTGTATATTTTTGTTTTCGCAGACAAACTATAATTTTGGTGTAAACCGTAATTTTGGTGTAAACACTCAAAAGGATGCGTCAATACCTGAACATCAAGTAGCCACCTGTCTCGGTTTCCCTCTTGTGGTGGCACAGGTGGCTAATACTTGACTCTGTATAGCTTATGGTTGTCATTAATACAAGGTTCTACTTTTATTTACAAAAAAAAAGATAGGTCCCTGTAGGAAATTGTTTTGTTCATTTGGCGTGATTCCAACAGCTTGAATAACACTCTTACCATCAAATTAATTGAGTAGTGTGTGCATTGTGAGAGTAACAACACAATTACTCCCCTTTCCCTTCACAATGTAGAGAATGATAAGTCCATGTTCTTGGATCTTACCATTTTAAAAGAAAAAATGTTGTCTGAACTTGGGTAGGGTTTGAAAATCAATGAACTGAGAGTTGGGTAAGATCATTTTGGATGAATAGAATTATAAATATTGGTTGTTAACACTACACACTCCAATTGAAGTTATTTTTACATTAAAAATAACAATTTCATTCATCCAAAATTGTAATTTTGATAAAAATTACTTCACCAACTTTAATTATAACAAATTAATATATATATATATATATATGACCTTATTCCTAACATTAAACCTAAAAAACTAAACAAAAATAATTTCCATCTTAATATTAAAATATCACATAAATTTGATACTTTATACTTTCAAACTTATTATTTTATTTTACTCTTATAATTACGTTTTTATTTCGAAACTTTATTATATTTTTAAATAAATTTATATTACCGAATTTTATACAATCACATAAATTTGATACTTTATACTTTTAAACTCGTTCCCGAAGTTTCGGGAGCTTGGAAAGTGGTTGAGAACGTCCCCAATTGACTGGGAATCTTTTGGGAACTTGGGATATTTTTGGAAGCTTCAACATCACAGAAATGGGAGCTTGGGAACTAGTGTCCTAAAAGAAAAGCTTTAAATTAGAATTATATTAAATTAAAATGTAAATATATTTATTCCATTATTACAAATACATAATTTCTTACAAATATTTTCATTATATTTATTCAAAATATCACTATAAAACTAAGACTAAACTACAATATTATTTCAAAAATTAATTAAGTAAAAAAACTTAATAATACTGATTTTATAGTTGTTGATATGAAGAACTTTGCATGTATGTTTTCCTTCAAGCCCAAATAAATCAATATCCTATCCACTTCAAGCATTTGCTCCACTCTGTAGTTGATATCAATCAACCATATCATTGACTTTTATTGTATTTTCATATTAGAAGAGTAGTACTATTTTGTATTTTCCAATAAAAAAAATAATGCTTCAAATTTACAAAGATGTTTAAAATTCATATATGTAAAGTTTAATTTTAAAAAGATGTTAAAATTGTATATATGTATTTTCAATTTTGTTTCTTATATTTTTTAATGGAATATTTATGGATATTAAAGTTTATTGTGTTAAATATATCAATATAATTATTAGCACAAATTAAATTAGTAATTTTAATATTGTTGTTGTTGCAATAGGAGAAACATTGTCCTCGATTGGCTTTCAATTTTATTGAAATAAGATTTAAAATGTATCAATATCTCTATACATTGTAATCTAAAGTATCATTGTAATCTAAAATATTTTTTATATTTTTTTAATATATATTATTGTCGTTCTCAACTTCATATTTCCTGTAAATTTGAGGGAAACTTCTCCCAACATTCCCACGGAAACTTCTCCCAACATTCCCACTTTTTGAAAACTTGCCCAACATAGTATTTTACACTTATAAGTTTGTTTTTATTTTGAAATTTTATTATATTTTAAAATAAATTTATATTACCTAATTTTGTACCATGGACAATTGATTGCTATGGTTGGTTGTTCGTCTTGTTTATGATCATGATGGAGTGTTTCACATGTTTTGTTAACCTATCTAAAGAATCGTTTAAATTTATGATAAATAAATAAATAAATATATATATATATATATATAATTTATATTAAAAAAAAAAAATTAATTATTTTTTTTAAATAAATAATAAAAATTTAATTATTATTATTTTTTAAATAAATGTATTTTATTTTAATTTTTAAAATATCAATTAAATAAAAAAAAAATAAAAATTTATTGATTAATATTTTTATTCTTTCACATCAAATAAATCATATTAAAATTATTATAATATTTTACTCTACAAAATTATAAAATTAATTTATTAAAATTATTATAATATTTTACTCCTACAAAATTATAAAATTAAGTATTATTATACATTCATTTTGATAGGATTTAATTTAGTTTTAGATATATTCATTATTATTATATGTGGTTATAGATTCATTTTGTTATGGATTTATTTAATTTTAGATAAATTCATTAAGTTTCTACATGTTTAAGAAACAAATTTATAGTATTTAATAAATTGGAAGTTAATATTTATACATACATATATTTTTGATAAAAGATAACATTAATTATGGTTGTAGTCAAATTTTATGAATTTGTTTTTTGTTTTTATTCTCATTCTCTCAAAATTAGGAAGAGGAAATTGGTATTTTTGCCTTAGACCATTTTAACCATCCAAAATTGCATTTCAATAAAGATTTATGTCTATATTCTAACAAACCAAAAAAAAATAAATAATATAACCATTGATATTCTTCTTACTTATTAATCACAAAAAACTAAGTAAGAATAAATTCCATAATCTCTTTAAACATTACATCTAAAAAAAATTTAAACTAATCAAATTATTTTTTGAAATTACATCTATATACTTATTATCTTATACCATAATATTATTTATAAAAAAAACACTATTTATTAATATATTCAATTATTATTAATAACAAAATATTACTATATTGTAATTTAGAAACTTATGGAAATTAATATAAATTTGATTAACCGTAAGATTCAATAAAACCTGCTCACTTATAAGGATATGTAAAAGAGATGTACTAACAAAATGGGGTGATTATGAATGTATCATTTAAATAATAAAATTTGAGGATATGTAAAAGAGATGTACTAACAAAATGGGGTGATTATGAATGTATCATTTAAATAATAAAATTTGTGAATTGAAATGTAAGTTTTGGGAAGTATGTTTTATTTTATATAATTGAAAATAAAATAAACATATTATTATTTAAGATAATTAAATTATAATTATATTTTAAAATTAATAATGTTTATAATACATAGTATGTTTGTTATACAAAATTTGTAATTTATAGTCTATGAAATTTTTTCCACATATAGGAAAATTATGTTTTCACAAACATGGGTGCAATCACGTTATTGTTATGAAGATTTGAGTTTTCCAAATGTAAATATACATAGGGATAGTAATAACAAGTCAACATATTTTGGTAAATTAATATTTATAACTGTAGTATACATGGTTATTTAAACACATTACATTATCAAAGTTTAAGCAAATGTATATTTATGTTTTTTCCAACATAAAATTTCTCTTATATATTGATATAATATTTTCCAAATACAGTTATACAAAGTCAAGTCATAAAGACAATTTGTGTGGTTCACCAAGCTCCCATCCAACATAGGGTCAAAGAGAAAACTAAAACTGAGTCTAATAATGCCTCAAAATATCAAAATCTCGAGCAACCCAAAACCCATAATCCACAACTGCTAAAATACCATATTCTTTCCCCCAACCCAGTCTCAGGAATAAACATCAAAAAAGGTTTATATACATGGTAGGGCCTTCCTGCTCCTCTTCCAACTGAGAATAATAGATTTTTTCTTCCAGGTTCTGAAAGTCCTTCTTTGATAAGACATCTGCTTGCTTATTGTGTTCTCTGAAAATGTGGGTAAAACATAAAGACCTGAAGGATTGACATAGTTCTTTGATCTTGTCCTTCCAACACTCAAAAGTGATAACCTGGAAATAACCTTTTTGGTTTAGCCATTCGATAATGATCTTGGAGTCCCCAAATACTTGGAGATCTGGGATATGAAGCTGAGAAGCGATAGATAGTAAGGCTCAAGCACCCAAAAGCTCAGCGGCCTTGGTGTTAGTACCCGTCCCACAGTTTAAAGTCCACTAAAAAACAATATGGTCATTGATCCTGATGACCCCCCCAACTCCACATTTATGTCCATGTAACTGAGTTGCTTCGTCAAACCAACCTACAGGAATGTCTTCCTTTAATATCAAGGGTAACCGCTTAGGAACCACTACAAGTTGTAAAGTCTTTGAACTGTCCAACCAGCCGAGAGTCCTATGGAAAACCGAGTGGACAAAAGAACTACCACTCTCAAAGGTGATTTTGTTACGTTCTAGCCACACCTGCCAGCAAATGAGAGATGGCAGCATAGGACATGTTGTTTTCTGTTTTGTCCAACCTTCGAAACAAGAGGTCACAGTGAGACCCATCCAAGTTGTCTTTAAGTTTAAAGCATTTAAAATCAATGTCCAAACCTATTGAGTAAATCTACATTGAACCATCAGGTGCAAGACAGGGACTTTTTGAAACAAAGAGAGTATATGCTTGGACCAGACCAACCTCTACATTGCAGATTGTCCCAAGTTAAAATCTTGTTCTCCAAAATTAACCACGTAAACAATTTCAGTTTTGGAGCAAGATCCCAATCACATAGGTTCTGATGCCATCCGCAAATTTTTGGAGACCTAAGTTTAGAGGCTAGATTGTTGTAGACATTCCTCCCTGTGATATAGCATGATCCATCACCCCTAGTCCATCTAAGTAAATATGGTCTATCAATCAGTTGAATACTTGCGGAGGCCATAGCCCTACAATACATCCCCCATTCTGTAGCCAGAACACTAGAGAGTCCCAACTCTCCACTCGCCTTCCACGGAGATAATGACGCCCCCAACCGATCCTCTCCTCTGGCCTGGTAGAGATAGTGTATATTTCATTGCCTTAGAGAAGTGATGAGTTCATGCGAAAGAAAGGAGTTTAATCCCAAACCCAGGATCTCATCCTTGCCAATGAGAATCGACTGACCAAACCCAGGACACCAGCTCAACCAGTGTATATTTATGTTATGGTGTGGGGTTTATATAGACTGTAGATTTATGTTATGTTGTGAGGTTTATTCTTTGTTGTATGCATTGGGTTGTTTTACATATAGGTTATTAAGGAAGTGTTTAAGCACTATACAAGTGTATATTTATGTTATGTTGTGGGGTTTATACATAGTGTATATTTATGTTATGTTGTGGGGTTTATTCTTTGTTGTATGCATTGGGTTGTTTTACATATAGGCTATTAAGGAAGTGTTGTTGTTGTTATTATTATTTTTGAATGTGGTGTTGTTAGATAAGATGATTATGGTTTTATTTAAAAAAAAAATTGAGGTATTTTTAATGTTTTTTATTGTTTAATTATGATAGATTATCAAACTATGATCTTGTGTTTTGGTTTATTGGTGTTTAGGGGGGTTTCTATCATCCTGTCTAAGGTTGCAATCTCGTTTAAAGATTTATAATTAGTTGCAAATTTTGACTAGGGATGATGCCATTGTGCTTAGACTTTCTAGACCATATTTCCTTAGACTAACTCCCAATTTTTTTTCTTTAGAAAAATATTAAAATATTATTGGTGTTGTAGTTTTGTGTCTTTCAAATATGAGTTCATTAAATAATCTTAATGCTACAATGTTATATTGAGTTGTTGATACAATATAAGTAAAGTCAATGTTTGAGTTTGCTTATCATTTTTAAGAGGTAAAATATAAGAATAAAAATAATTAAATTAGAACTTTGAAGTGTGATAACTAGAAATTATGGAGGATTGCAAAATTTAAGTGTTGTTGACTTAGTAATAAAAATTGAGAAATATTGTTTTGAAATGTATAATTAATTATTGTATGTTGAAGTATGATTATTGTTTATATGAAGTTGTCATTCAAAAAATCAATGAGATACAAAGTTGAATGTCCAATTTCTACCATATTTTCCTAACATTATAGGAAGGTAATTCATATTATCTATTTATAAGAGCTAAGTAACGCACCAACATTTATGATAAATGATGTATTAAAAATCATATAGGGCGCACATGTATTTAGTTGTATTGAAAGATGAGTTACTCTTGTAATCACTTATAGTGGGAGAGATCTTCATATATTTACATACATATATATCATGCTAATAAAATAAAATGGTAAAAGGAATGATAATAGACATCTAATGTAACAAAAAAAAAAAAAAAAAAAAAA
>WSFP011494009.1:0-14525 GCA_009831015.1 Picea engelmannii | reverse complement strand
ATTGAAACATTACATGTCAAGTATCATACAAACCCTAGATGGGAGGATTTCAAAAAGTGACACTATAACCGAAGAGACTCATGAAAATAAAGGTAGTATTTATGTTGAACAACCTGCCAATAACAAAAAAATTCAGGGGGATTTAACTCTAATAGTGTAGTTAATTATGGATGGTTTCCTAAGGGTGTCAACTTTCGCAAGTTGAATTAAAAATGTTTGATAGAACATAAGTCTTTTCATGGGTGAACAAATAGAGAAATACTTTGAATTTCATAATATTATGGATGATAAGAAAATAATTTCCTTAGCAACCTTGTACTTTGAGATAAAACCCTATCAATGGTATTAATGGGTACTCAAAAGGAATCCACATTTTTATCATTATACTTGGAGTTTATTTACAAGAGACCTAGAAGAAAAATATGGAGAAGTTTGGGAAAAATACTAATTTAGTCAATTGACAAGGATCAAGAACTTGGGTGATATTGAAGCTTATAATTCATAATTTTAGGTGTTAGCCACAAAGATGGATAACATAAGTGATGAAAATATGTTGGAATATTAAATTGGTGGATTAATGAATACATTAAAAATGAGATATTGTTAAAACATCCTAAGAATATTATGGATTTTGTCACACACTTGACCCCCTAAATATTACTTAGCTTGGTGGGATGTCGACTGTCCTCCTCCTCTTCCTGACTTGCAATCAGATTTTCACTAGTCATTTATGTGAGAACTTCTCTTATCATAATTTATACTATGATAACCTTTGTTATACCTTAGGGAGATTTCTCCATTTAGCTTACTAGAGTACCTCAAGGTCTAAATTATCTAATTCGGATGACCCAATTTTCTCATATCCCTCATGCCAATGACCTATGGTCATTTGAACTCCCTCCTTTTAGAGTGCCCAACCACCCAGGTTGATCTCCCTTTTGATGAAAACATCTTGACGAATCAATCACTCATATAAAACGGTTCTCATACTCGAGGTTTAATAGTCACAATTTCGTTGGGGTCTTCTACCAAGTCGACAATTACTTCTTGTGTAAGTGTTCATTTCTCACACAAGGTAAATGTGACCCAAAAATTACACGACTGTGATTTACTCTTTCCCCCATACCAATCAACGACCATCTTCTCGTTTGCACAGTCCCTCCCCCTTGGAGCATCATTGCAATGACTCCAAAACCACTCTAAGTTCCTCACTATGACCAGGCGCCTCTCTAATAGATCGAATGATCACCATTAATATAATCCTACGATCACTATGAACTTAAAGGGTAAGACATGTTTTTAATCGGGGTTTTCAAACCCTTTTCCTTAGAGTGACTCTTTCCAAAATAAACAAATGTGATCTTGTAGGATCATCTCACAATGGATCTATGGTCCCCAAAGTCCTTTCAGCGGACTCCTATCACAATACTCCTTTCGGATATCCAATGGTCTCTCCACCGACAATATCCTCATTCGATCCAATAGTGTAGATTTCTCCCATAGCCATCCTTTGATAGATCCACGATCCTTCTTGACTCGGGGCTCTTCCCTTTGGAGTTCAATTAAAACCTCATCTAGCCACTCCAATATGACACCATCTGACCAATGGTCCATATCTTCCAACTTATCCAGATCAACAACTGCGAATACAACCACCACAATACACTGGTTTCCTCAAGGGTGTTAGTTTGATTCTAGAATTACCAGGTCAAGGTCTTTTTATCTATCCTTTAAAAGGTTCCACTAAACTTCTAAGGCTCTCAATTTCTAGGTTTAAAATGGTTAAGGTCTTCCCTTTTGTGATTCGATGAAGGATTGCATGTCTTGTAAGATTTCCTACAAAGTTGCAAGGTTCATAGGGATACATACTATTCACACTTATTTAAATTCTCAATTTAATAGGTTAAATTATGGCAACAACATGCATACTTCGATTACTCAAGGATTCCATTCATTGATTGTAAGAATTTGTTTTCCCCATTTAATTTAGACAAATACATATATACAACATTCATGTGCAATTAAATAGTTCAATTCAAATACTTAACTGATCAAGGAAATAACCAACACCAACTAACAAAGAGAGGACGCCTTTCCTCTCAACATTAGTCCTGTTGACCCGTATCTAATTTCATGTATTTTCTTATTACGTATTCTTTACTTAGATTTTTTTTTGATTTGTGGTAGGTTCATACCTCTTTTCACCAAAGTTTTGGTTCATTCAAAATGCATCTCTATTCTTCGCCTCCTCCATATTTCATCGGCACTTAACATTTCCATCTCTTCATGGAACAACATGTTCGCGGGTTGATATTATCACTTTTTCTCATATTTTCTCAACCTTCATCAAAAAAATGCACCATATATTTTTGTGACCCTCACTTTACTCTATACTTAGAATATTATCAAGACTTCATTTCATCGTGGGTTCAAAAGACCTTTTCTAAACATTTGTATCCTCTTACAATTCTGATCGATCGGCATTGATAGTTAATTAATTTCCTTTTCATCGTGGGTTTGTGGGTCATTGAGATTTGATTCTCCTCTCTTCTCACAAGTTCGACTGATAGAGTCTTACACTTAATCTTTTTTTAGGTTTCATTGCCAGTTGGCAGACTCACGGTTTCATCCAAATTCTATCTTATCTTGACCTCCAAGTTTGACTCCGTGACATATTGCATTTATTACCTTATCACTTTCCCCAAGATATATTAAATACTATCCTTGCGGAGATAAGAGATAATTAAATTTTAATAAAGTTGTTATTAATGGAAAACTTCTCAAAACAATTCTCAATTTAATTCATATTAATTTAGAATTTATATTATTGAGAAAATATATACTTTGAAATCAACGTCCTAAGGAACTGTAAAAGAAATCACCAACTTTGTCAAAATGACTACAAGGAGAGAGCAATTCTATGGAGATACTCTGAACCTGTTTGGGCGAGAAGACCAAAACATCCATTGGTCAAGATAATATTGGTATTACACATCACTTCCTTCACCAAAAAGAAATGAAAACAAAGTTTGGGCATCAACTATTTCTTTAGCTGGATGCGTACCTGAGGTTTTTGATTGTAAATAAAAAATTTCTTGCTTTGCTGATAAATTCTACCAAATCCAAAGAACGATTCAAATTCATAGTGAGACCCATGTTTCTCTATCATCGTCAGTTTTTAGAAGAATCTTGAAACTTCCAAAGCCAACAATCACATTCAAGGGAGACGAAGAAAGGAGGTTTTTGAAGGAGAAGAGTAATGGATAAGATCTCTTGCAATAATACCTTGAGGATCCTACGACAATGTCAGAATTTATATCAAGAATTCAAGTCAAATAATTAAGGAAACCCTATAGAGAGGTAGCATGGCTCTTCACCAAAATTACAGGTCAAGAATCTACATCAACAATTCCTTGGTTGACTCTATATATTTTATATCTTGAAATTCATCAAGAATAAATTTTTGATTGAGGAAATGATATTTCTATTTAAATCTATGGACAATTATCAAATTTCAAAAAAGACAAGAAATTTTAAATGTCCTCGTACTAGATATTTTCCCTCATCTGTTGTCACTTCTTCAAGGGTTTGAGTATCAGAAAAAGGGTTGACTATAAAATTGATCCAGTGATAATGTGGTATTAGGCCCCATGGAAACAAAAGTTCATTTACTATTTTTATGAGGTATATAATGAATTTGTATCTATTTAAAAAAAAAATCATATTTAGAGTAAATATATATAGACTTTTCCCATAAGTGTCAACCTTCCTGAAGAAAAGAGGGACTATTTAAAAATGGATAACTACAATGTAGTGATAATTTACTGTTCTCGTGAAAGACCCATTTTTCTCCCTTATTATATTTCAGATTAAATATTTTCTATTAATATTGCAAGGCAATACATGTTTCGGTTGCATTTCTTTCATGAGAAGAGAAATAAGAAGTTTATTCCACTGCCTTGGAAAATTAGGGAATTATTGTTAAGAGGTATTTCATAGATTGATGAATTTTCAACTCAACTTGAATAGTACAATTTGAAATATGCAAAATAGATTAAGTATTTTGAACCAATTAATCTATTTACTGATCAGATGACATATGTTGTATTTAGTGAGTCACTCACCGAAAAACATTTGTATTTGAAAAATAAGAGGCTGACATTCATGACCCTCTGACACAAATTGTTGAAAAGAGAATGGATTCTATAGAGACTATTGTGAGTATGACAGACCAATACAAGGAAATGGGAAGTGTATCCATTGAAAAAAGTGCTCAATCTCCCATATTTTCACAAAAAAAAGGCCTACATAAGAGGTTTTTTCAGTCAATAACACCACAACAAAAGAATTCTTCAAAAAATAACTCAGATGATGGAGATGATAGAAACCCTCCATAAGGAAAATTGGAAAAATATCACAAGCTTCAAGTAAAAAGAAAAAGGGTAAATTCTCAGCAAGAAACAAAACAACACATAGTTGAGAATGAAATTTCCCTTGAAGATATGGATCTGGATGTTGATATTGAGAACATACATTTTCTTGATGATGAACAAAGACTTCAAGAGAGTAAACAAGTCACAACTGAGGTTGCTATCCAAGAAGAAGTATTCTCTAAGGAAGAATCATTTGTTGTTCAAAATGATTTGTTTGATAAGAGTTATAGAAAATTAATCTTTGAAATATATAATTTAAAAATTAAAAAAGGAAAATATCATTCTGAGATTGATCTCAGTAATTTACCCCCATCCAGAATTGTTAAGATTCACAAAGTTACAGGGGATTCCCTAGATTTTTCAATAGAATCATGGTAGCTGAAAACCTCAGGATGAAGGAAAGAATCAAAGAATTATAGTCTACTCTGATGCCACCCCCAATACTTGCTACTTTTGTTTCAACAATTCAACCCTAGAAGAGCTTCGATAGAACTCGAGAATCAAGTCTAAGGATAAAGGGAACATCAATATTACTTGCTACAGTTAGGCGCTATATTGAAGAAAATATAAAGAAAAGAATGTCTCTCATTCTAGAGACATGGGAATTAGCAAATATCTTTGTTTCCCTCAGGTAAAAAATTTAAAATTCCAGAGAATATTTACATGCCAATTTGAATAATGATGAAGGTTTCTACAAATATGATGTAATTAAATTCACTCTAAAGGTTTTTTATGGAAATATTGTGTTGGCATTGATGTGAACATGAAGACAAGAAGTACCATAGTGGAGTATGACATGGAACTACATTAAAAGATACAGGAATATTGAGTTACAAGAACACAGTGGACTACCAGAATACAAAGGATTTCCTGGTTGAGTGCTTTGAAAGAGTGAAAGGCTAAAAATGAAAGAATGGCACAATTTTAAGTACTACACTAGTCGAGTCGAGTTGTCCTGGTGATTGTTTATTCTGTTGAGACATGATCACGATGAATAAAATGAATACTAGTGAGTCACCCTCTTGAATACTTTCTCATGCACTATCATTTCAAAGTGTATTCAAAGGAAAATTTGTTAATGCAACACATATAACCCTTGAGTCCGTCAAAACAACATGGTAGTCAATATTTCATAGCAAGTTTTGGTCATCATTCTTTCCAGGACGATGTTGGATGACCCTTCAAACCCAAACAATTTCTAGCAGCCACCAATGGTTAGATCCACTCAAGCAGTCAATTGTTGAATAAATTGTCATTAATGTCAAAGGTTAGTAAGTAATCAAATATATATCAAAGGTTAGTAAGCGATTAAATATAAATGTGACCTCAGTATCACTTTAATAAATACAAAACTGGAAAAGTTAAGTGGAAACAAAGTTTATGCAAAAGTGGAAATGAAAGTGGATTAAATATAAATATAACTTTAATAAATAACAAAATTTGAAAAGTTAAGTGGAATTGGAGTTTAAGTAAAAGAGGAATAAATAATAAAGTGGAATAAAGAAAAATGTAAAAGTGAAATTGGATTAAAGAAAAAGGTAAAAGTGAGAGTGGAGTTAAAGAAAAAGGGTAAAAGTGAAAGAGAACATGGTATTTTAAAACCATGGTGGTATTTATCTATGGTAAGGTAAAAAGTTAATTCAATCATGATAATCAAAATCTATTGACCCTATTAAAAATGTGACTAAACTATCTAAAAGGAACAATGGTTCATTGACATTGTATTAATTAAAATAGTATGATTAATATCTTATATTGAAAAGACACATACGTATAATGAAGAGATACATTCCTATATTGAAGAGGTACATTGGTTCATTTTTATTTACAAAGAGACACAATGGTTCAATGTAATATACCTATTGGATGACTATATAAACAAGGAAATATGTTGAAAGAAGGAGTGATTTGATGATTTAATAAGAATATCTAAACAAAAGAAGAGGCCAAAGGAATAAATTGAAGTTTGAAGATTAAAAAATGCAGTGAGGGTGGAAGGGTGGAGAAAGGGAGGATTAAAGTCCTCTAAAGGTTGGATCCTAAATAACATGGAGCTGTAGCTTCCTCAAGTTGGTGCTTGAAAAACAAATGATTGATGTCTCTTTAAGTTGGTGCTCAAAACAGGGGATTGTTGTCTCCTTGAGTTGGTGCTCAAAACATGGGATTGTTGTCTCCTTGAGTTGGTGATCAAAACATGGGATTGTTCTCCTTGAGTTGGTTCTCAAAAGAGGAGATTGGTGTCTACTACATGTTGTAGCTTGTAAATGAAAATGAAAATTTATATAAATATATAAAAAAACATTTATGGTGTTTCATGTTAAAATTTTGTGTACTGTTCTTCTTTGTTGATCATTTGTTGTGTTTAATAATATTAATGATTAAGTGGTGTTAAATATTGGAAAAATAAGAAATATTGATTCACCCCCCTCTCGATATTAAAAAATATTCCAATAGTTTTATGCATGAGCGAGCTAAATATAAAAGAGGAAGATTTTCCCTCACCTAGTCGCATGAAAGAATTGAAAGTCTGTTGGATGAAAATAATGAAGACAATAAGATAATTTATAGAGGATATGAATGCTTTAAGTGTAAAAAAGGGAGAAGCCTATTCAAAATTAACAAAATTAGATCTTGCAGGGATTATCGGTGAGGTACAATACCCAAAAATTATTTTAAATTCTATTCTCTTAAAAATGAAGCAATTCAAGGAACACATGGAGATATTAAAAGGCCTATCAACAGAAAGGTTCAATAATATGAATGAGTATACTGAACACGAAATTGAAATTTGGTTTTTGGAATACGTGAATAAAAATGAAGACATTGAAATAATATTATAACAACTTTCAATTGATTTAAGGGAATTTGAAAGCATGATATTTTAAATAAAAACTAAGCAAGAAGTGATTGTTACTGCTATGCATGATTAAATTCAAAATTTGTTAAAGTTATCTTTAATCAAAGTTACCGAAGTTGATCAAACAACAACAGTTAGTACCAATCAAGCAACTATCACCAGAGAAAATATAAAATAAACAATGGAGAGATATTCCATCAAAATAAGTGAAAAATTGATCACATCCCTTTTTCCATTCTTTTCTGCTTTCATAATTCATCCAGTTACATTTTATCTATCCCAAGGGGAATATAACCGATTTCTGATTGCTCCCTTCTTTTCTCTTTTCAGGTCTCATATCATTCTTTGCATGTTCCATATTTGTTCCTACTCCTTTCTTATTTCATTTCATTATTTTATGATCCACGAGATCCAATCCTACTCCATCTTTGAATGAATGCATTTTGTTTTCTTAATACCATTAAAGACAATTTTATTTTTGAGAAAAATCGAGAGAACTACTTTGGGGTTTTTTTAATTGTATATTTAAACTTTGAGAATTTGAGTATAATATATTTGAAATTAACCTATCAAATCCTATTTTGATTTTAATTAAAATACTTATTTAAAGTTCTTTGATATATGTGGGCCCTTCATTTCTCTTTCCTTGAATGTGATAAAAAAATATTTGAAATTGTGATGGATGTGAGATTCATGTTATATTTCTTATAATTATTTTCTTTATACTATATTTATGTAAATTTGTTTATTTTATGAGTGAAGGTTCCTGTTCCATTTCTCAGGAATTCTTGATGTATGTGAATTTTATTTTATTTGAATGATAAAGATTTGGAGTTTTCTCTTTAGCCCTCTCCCATTTTAATATTTCATCTCAAAATATTCAAATAATTTTTTTAAAGAATTTAAAGAGGAGTACCACCTATATAAAAATGAAGGGGGGTTTTTGATCCTCACAAGGTTGTTGTTTCGATCTTAACTGATTCAAACATCATCATTTTTTGCGACCATAATAGGGAACAAGAACAAAAAACTGGTTTCAAACTACAATTATTTATGACTCATCCTCAATCTAACCAACCTCGGTTGCAAGTTGGATTGGGAAATCAAACAAGTGTTTTGCATCAATTATATGATTTGGTGTTGATGACAGCTCAAAGTCATGAACAGATTGGAATATCTTGGGAACTCTTTTCCTTCAGGAGGAAAGAGAGATAGAAAGAAGGAAAATAATACATGATAGAAATTGAAGCTAGAATAGTACAAAGGACCGATAACAAGGAATAAAAGAAAAGAACTCGAAGAAATCAGAGAAATTTCCACTACTAAAGAAGAAAAGGATCAAATCATGGCTTATAGAGAAGTAATAAATCGAGACACTTTTGAGAATCATGAAGAAATAAGAAGACAAAGAATTCCAAAGAGAAGAGTTAGAAATAACCCTTTAAATCTTAAGGGAAAACAACATCAACTTCCAACTCTCTCACAAGGAGCATTGCTAATATTTTTAGGAGATGGATCAATGAATCCCAAGAAACATATGGATTTGTTTTTGAATTTGTGTGAAATTCATTTAATGTAACATGGTGATGTGATGGTCAGACTATTCCTCCAAACATTGACAACATTGGCATAAAAATGGTATATATCTCTCCCTGTAAGATCCATTTCTTCTTTTGATGATATATAAATGATGTTCTTGACTATATATGCTCCTCCAGTAGCATATCATACTGTACTCACACAATTCACCCAAATTCATTTGAAGAAGGGTGAAAGAATTATAAATTTTAATTTGATATTTTTGGAGACACTATACCAGATTCCATAAGAACAAAAGCCAAATGCTCCAGTAATAATCAGATGTTACACAAATTCCATGCCTGCAAATGCTAAATTTTCTATCCGGGTTGATTAAATTTAATACCTACATGGAGCAATTCATAAAGAAACATAAATGGAATAAATCATGTTGGAGATTGATGTTGATCCTGATATCATTGTCAGAAAGGTCCAACTACAAATGGATAATCTTTCCATTTCATATCAAGGAGCATCAACTTCAAGAAACGTTTAAGATCAAAGAGCATACAATAATGGACATCGAGGAATTATAGGAGGGATAATCAAAGGATTAATTCATAATGTGACCAATCATCCAACAACAACATCAGAAACTAGTCAAAGGATGGAGATAACACTAATGAACCAAACTATTAGACAAATGCAAAATAAATTGACAAGATTAAGAAGAAATGAAAATTTTTCTCCTAATCCAAGAGTTTATATGCAGGAACAAAGGAGAAATCCTATTCAAGGAAAAAGAATAGGAAATAAAAGTAAAAATGAAGAGTTTAGACATAGGGAACCTAGGGTGCCAAATATAAATGTTGTAGTTTTAGAAGAAATTTTTTAAGATGAGATGATTGTAACATCCCACTCTTGCATGCACCTGATGTGACTTATTCTTTGAGGAAACTTGCATGCAAGTGATCTAGTTCATTATATGATTGTCTTCTTCGCTTATGGATTCTAATGATGATATTGTAGATTATAATGTTATGTTATGTTATTTATGTCTAGACAGGTGCTATTGACTGGTTTCTCCTGAGTGTGCATGACTTTAGACATGTTGAGGATGCCGATGGCATCGATGGACCTCCTTGGACTCTGGATCGAGTCAGGGAGTAGACTTTATATGGTTTGAGTATTTATGTTATTGCATATGTGACATATGACTGAGTATATTATGATGTTTTTTATGGATAGTTAACATGTTTCGTTGATGGATGCAGGCTGACGATTGCTTGCTAATCAGACTCACATTATGAGTAAAGGGGCAATGCACAACAACCAATGATATTGATGGAGAGGTGTGGGAGAAACACTTTCAAAACCTACTAACACTCTCGCCATGGCTCAAACTATAGGTTAAAGATTACCTAGTTCGAGAGATCCATGATATCGTGAGGGTAGACTGAGACAGTCACTCATGAATATACTAAGGGGCACGCAATAAAGCAGGTTTTGTATTCCATAGAGGCCCTTAGTCTCCCACAGGGTATCCTAACGGAGTATTGACTCCAAGGGTTGGACGTCTACCAAAATCAATCAAAAGGCGACTGACGCCCTTGGAGCACGTAGTGCGTCTTGAAGGGCACGTCACATAAATGAAACATGAATAAAGGTGAGTGGCACCCTTGGAGCACGTAGTGCATCCTAAAGGGCACGTCGCGATTTTTAACACCGGTGAGTCAATGAACCCAGGTGCCTAAAAAACAATATTTTATTTTGACATGGTCATCCTTAAAATAAATGTTGTATGAGTAAAGTTTATTAATTATAAAATTTCCCTTTAAAAAAAATGCTAATCCTAGTTGAAATTAAAGCCTAGGTATAAATAGGTTATGAGGTATAAAAATTAATTAATCCATTAAGAAATGGGGGATAGAGAAAAATCAAATTTAGAATTTAAAGGAGAAATAAATGATCTAAAAATTAATTTTTGTTTATGTGCAAAATTTGTTAAATTAGAACTTAGAGAAAAAGGGGAAATTCAATGCAAAAAGAATGTGGAACATAGAAATGAATATAGTTTAGAGAAATTTCCTAAATAATCTCAACTAAGCTTTAAGAAATGCATCAATCATTAAGGGAAATTGAGGGAATAAAGGGACTGTAAGGAGCGTTTTTAGGAATGCTTTTAGGTGGGTGAGGGAAATTGGAAATTTAATTTAATTAATTAATGAACTTATGGTGCAACTAAGGGATTGGGTGACAAGTGTACGGAGGATAATATTTCCTAATAAAAATTTAATAAAAATAAATTAACGTGCATTTTGGAAAAAGGGACACTAAGAAAACTCTATAAAGGAAATGGCGAAGGAGGGGAGTGGATCACGACTGACATGCGTAAGGTTATGCTGCCAGATTTTTCTTGACTAATTTTTCTTGTGGGAGTTTGGATACCCAACTCAGATAGAGAGTGGTAGCTTGACCTTGCGAGGTGAGCTGGGCGCTATCTTTTTCTCTAGTTGTGTGTGTGGCCCCTTTGCGGCTCGGGGGAAAGGGGATGAAGAGTACCCCTAGCGTTGGCTAGGAGGCATTGGTGAAATATTCACGGCTAGTAATCTAAGATCTAGACGGAGTGCAAATGCAGAGGGACATCTTTGATTTCATCGCCTCAGTGACAATAACTCTTACCTTGAAAGTTGTAATTATGTGAAGGTTTAATTATAATCGAGTTATATAATTCTACTGTTACTATATTATAATTTTGGTTGAATTGACATGTTTATTAATATCCTTGAGATCTAATTGAGGATTTTGGCATGTAAAAGAAACCCATTCCAGTTCTGGTTATTTTGTTCAATGAAATAAAAAAAAATGCTCAGTTTATTTAAGAAAACATTATGGTTATGATTGCCCGTATAACACTCGCTTCCATGGGTGGTTTCTTGCTTGACCTTCTTAATACTCCCTGCAACCCTTCTACCCAAGACATTTCAGTGCGTAGACTCATCGATTTATTGATTAGTGTGACTGGATTGTTTTCGCTGCCTCAGCCCTCATCGATTTGTTTTATTGTGAATTATTTTCCTTGTCCTGGAACATTCGTTGCTTCAAATCTTCCTTGGTTCCGCTTTATGAGTTTTCCTTTCTGTTTGGTGAATTCGATGGTGGTTCTTGGGAAAGTTTTTTTTCCCTAATTTATCTCTTCTCCCGGAACGATTTCACCCAATCATGATTTGGTCATTTCCAGATCTATATATTGGTAAGCGCCACGGCGTTGCCTCCCACTCTTGCCCAATAATTCTCCTTTGATGTCTTGCAAATTCCCTGGTCTTCCTTGGCGTTTAATCCCAAGATTATTCATGATGCATGGAGTGAGAATCATGCCCTCTTGCAGAGCTCACTCCCCACGTTTAAATCCTGAGCGTATTCATTGTGTTGTGAATGAGATTCGCGCCCACACTCAAAACTCATGCTGGTGCTCAACCCCGAGTCCCTTCGTTGTGTTTGGCGCGAGAATTGTGCCCAAGTTAGAGCTTCCTCTTGGATGGTTTCCCTTCATATCAACATGTATCTATGCATTTTATTTAACCTCAGCGAACTATATCCTCTTTGCGTTTTCCCTTCAACAACTGATTTTTCTCCACGCATTTCAACTTCGACAACATATTTTTCTCTTCACGTTTTTACCTCTGCAAACTAGAAATTTCCCAATCCATTTTAACCTCATCAATTGAATTTTCTCTAGCTTTTTTACCTCTGCAAACTCGAAGTTTCCCTATGCGTTTTAACCTCAACAATTGACTTTTCTCTTAGCGTTTTTACCTCAACAAACTGGAATTTTCTCTCTGATTTTTCCTTTAAAAGGGGGTTGCGTATCCTTTATTGTAGTTGCACCTTCCCTTCAATTTTAAATCTGCCCATTTGTCCTTATTGCCAACGATTGGGTTACCAAACTTGGCATTTTTTTTTAACCTGCGAATTTGTGGTTTCCAGTAATTCGGAAAATGCTTTTAAAGTCTCTGCGATTTTGGGGATTCTCTTATCCATGCATTTTTCTGTGTTGATCCCTCTTAGAGAAAATGATTTCCAGTGCTTGAAATGTCTTCCCTTATCACTGCGCCCTTACTGCAGTTTCCCTTCAGAAACTTTGGGTTACCCAACCAGTGGAGGCGCCATCCCCTTTCCTATAGCTTCCCCCCTCCGACATCTACCTCCACCGACGCGTAGTGTATAATGGAAAGACTCATGAGTTTACCTTGGATACTCTCTTGGTGTTGACACTTGGACGCAAGTTCCAATCCTTCGGTGATGACTGTAGTCATGATTGTTGACTTAGATTTTGGGCTCACGATAACTCGAGAATGTGTAAAATACACATTGGGGAGAGACTAAATGGGTACACACCCTCCACAGGATTCCCTGCTATTATTTACTAGCACAGCCGCTAACTCGTGGCTGGTGAACGCCGAAAGGCTTACAGTCGAGGAAATCCGAGGTAGAGGAAACGAGCGGACAGTTGATTAAATTAGTGATAGCATGAAAACGTGGCTTGTCTAATACGTGTAATTTCCAAGAATGAAGTTGAATGAGTGCCTGCTAAACTGCTAAACGTGGTAATCTCAAAAGTTAATTATTTAAACGTAGCAATCATATGATGTTACATTAATTTCTTAATATGATTAGGTAAATGTTAAAAGGTAAACAAGTTAACTGATGCATTCGTAAATGCAATGAAGTTATCAATAATAAATCCGAGTCATTGATTTTGGAGGACGACTAAGAATATATTGGCATCTTCAATGTGTAACCATCAGATTATAATTTACAATTAAAAGATGATTAATTGTGCCCATCTCCAATAGATATACACCTTTCGACGTAATTATTATTTTTATGTGTCTAGACGACGATTTGTTTTTATATCAGTTTATAATATGTCCACCTAGTGTTTTTCAACATTGTTTTTTTATGTGTCCACACGACGATTTATTTTTATATCATTTTATAATGTGTCCACCTGGTGTTTTCAACATTATTTTTAATGTCCTATATTATTTTTATAATGTGTTCTCATGGTGGTTGTTGTTTAAGATAGTAAATGGTCCACATCACTGCTAAGTTTCTAATCTTTACAGTGGGATTGTTTTGTCGAGCACATTGGGATGATGTTAACTTAGATTGGGAGGGATTATGAAAAGTAGAATTATATTCATAGATACACATTGTCACTACACTTTTGGAGCTTATATTCCTGAAGAAGTTAGACCCAATATAGCCTTAAGGAATGTGATATATATTTGTTTCATTCTTCAGTATTTATAAATCTATTCTGGTCCATGGATGATGTCCTTATAAGTGCAATTAATCAATTGATTATAGGTTGTTTAGTAAATAAAAAAAAAGTGTAAAGTTGATTCAAGTGATCATCTTACTCTCACTATTAAGAAAACAATTGATATATGATTGTTAAGCATTCTTAACTTCTTGTGAAATGAACCCTTAGTGTCGATGAATGACTAGTTAAAATAACTAGAACCATTGCACACCCTGATTTTAATTTAATGGATGTGTATATTAATATATTAAACCTCTTGTGCACAATGACAACTTGATGTAAGGAGTGGTTGTTTAGTCATAGGACCGCTTGCGTTATGAACATTGTCTTTATGTTGATTTAACATATTTTCTAATGCCTTTAATTGTCCATGTTGATGGTTAATAAC
>WSFP011494008.1:0-14525 GCA_009831015.1 Picea engelmannii | reverse complement strand
AATTATGAAGTATTATCAATAACCTAATTTACTAACCCTAAAATTGAATTAAATTTTCCTCAGTTTTAGAAATAGGACGTTACAACTAGCCGACCTAATTACAAATCTCGAAACTGTCCTGCATCTACTATTAATTGACGAAGATCAGCAAGCTTTGTAACTGACGATTAGTCCCGATGATGAATCCCGATTCGGATTCGAAACGTCGATGACAAAAATGACACCAACTATGGATTATCCGACAATTAACCTCAAAACTACTCACCACAGAAATCTGAAAACAGTAATATACCAAGTCATTAAGACATTGGGTACCTAACCTATATGAACATTGAGAGCTATAGTTAGTGATGGTAAATAAATAGTAAATACTAAATTGTAAAAATTAAAATTAAAAAAAATATAAACAATTTAAATTTTGATTGTTGCATATTCCCGACATATTTCGACACATTCAAAATGTCGGAAGTGTCGCGACATTTACCTTCAAAAATTTCGGGCCAGTGAAAATGTCGGTGCCATATCCGACATTTCCGAAATCTTGGCGATATATTCAACAGTGCTCAAAACCCACTTTACTTAAGTTTCCATAGTTTCTCTTTATGTCCCTCAATACACCCACAAAGTGAATTAATAGTCATTTTAGGCTAAAATGACCAAATGTCACTTTTTACTTAAATCTCATAAGTCAAAGTGAAACTAGACATAAAGTACATGGTACATGGTACAAAGTATTTTCCACTTGTGTTTAGAGTCTCACAAACACAAGGGGACTACTTTCCAAGGTACCCAAATCTCAACAGGATGGACACCAGCAGTCCAACGGCAAGCACAAATAGTCACGGCTAGCAGAGATAAACCCTCGATCGACTGGTGCAGACCAAGAACACACAAGAGAGAACTAAAATAACCCTTGTAAACCTATCCAGAAGAGCCGCAACAAACCTCAGTCTTAATATCAACTTGGAGGAGGTAGATTGCATGCATCAAGTGTCTTAAGGAAGGGAGAGACCACTCCTATATATAGGTTTTAGGTAGGTAAGACAGGGTTAACATATTAACCAATTAGAGTCCACTTGACATAGCTTTAGGGTTAGGTTAACCCCTAAAATAACAAATAATATTTTACCAATTAAAAACGTCAAGTGGTAAATCCAATAGACCATAACCAAGTCAACAAGGTAATAAATTAAATCGATGAGATGGGTTTCAAAATCATGGCGGCCAGCTTTCTTTAGGAAAAATTAAAGTCCAAAATATAAATTCAAATCAACACATAATCATAAATTTAGGAGGGTAATAACTCAAGCAAGGGGTTTCATCAATAATAAACAATAAGACAAAGTCAAAGGTTAAGTCCTTTAATAGCAGTTTGTCCACATGAGTCCCACGATATAACTTATAAGCTTTTTATCATCCTAGCATACGTGGAAGGCTAATGGCGTGATCATGCCTTTCTTCTTAACTGATCCTAGGTCATATGGACCATCCCAAGAGAGAAGGTCACACATCATCTCGGCTTGGTACTTAGACCAAGAATCTACCTGGTCCCAGACCAGGATACCCCAGAACACATTCTCGGTCCCTAGAATATATCTAGGGGCTTAACCACCAAGGTACACAACCAAGGATCAATCCAAGCACTAAGCAAGGATTCCCTGGAACACATCCAGGGGCCCTAGAACACATCTAGGCACTTATATCATCAAATTGCTTGGTCCCTGACAAAGAACCCCAGAAATACATTGGGGGCCCAACTAGGGTCTTTTGCCATGGCTCTAACTTCTTGGTCCCAGACCAAGAACCCCAGGAGTGCATTGGGGGCCCTAAATCACAACTAGGGTCTTTGCCATCCTCCCGGAGAATGGCTCTTGCAGCTGCATTAATTTTAACACTCGCTCTCAACAAGAGAGGCATTCTCAGCAACACCAAGCTTGTCTCGAAAGTATACAAACTTTGTCAACAACAGGGGCTTGGTCAATATATCTGCAGTTTGTTCCGCAGTCAAAACATACTGAATACTGAGAATGTTCTTCTGCACCATGTCCCGGACATAGTGATATCTCATCTCAATGTGTTTCGATCCGTCATGAAACACATGATTTTCGAAGAGCTTTATACAGCTCTGGTTATCACAGTGAATTATTGTGGGTTCCAGCTCAGCACTGAACAAATATGAGAGCAGCTTTCAGAGCCACACTGCTTCTATACTAGCAACAATGTATTCTGCCTCTGCAGTGCTTTGGGCTATGGAGCCCTGCTTCTTGCTGGACCAGGAGATCATAGTTGAACCCAAACTGAAACAATATCTGGAAGTGCTCTTTTGGTCCACTGTACTGCCCATCCAATCTAAATCTGAAAAGCCATGAAGCATTACACCTCCACTAGAAGTGTATCTAAGCCCATACACTATAGTCCCTTGGACATATCTGAGAATATTCTTCAACCATATGAATGTGTTTTGGCTCACACATAAACTGTCTGAGGGCATTCACTGCATAACAAATGCTCGGCCCAGTGTGTACTAGATACATCAAGGACCCAATAATCTGACGATGTACTGTAGGGTCTTCTGGATCTGAACCTGTAGCTTGATCATGTAAATTCTTTAGGTTAGAAATCATAGGTGTGGTCATGGACTTACAATCCAGCATCCCAAATATGTGAAGCACGTCAACTGCATACTTACCTTGTGAGAGAAAGATCTCACTAGGTCTCTGCCACACTTCTAAACCAAGAAGTAATGCATAAGACCCAAGTCCTTCATTTCAAACTCTGTTGACAATTCCCTCTTAGTCTGAGCTATCAAATGTTCCTCACCAGTAAGGAACAAATCATCCACATATAAAACCAAGATCACAGGATGATTCTTCACAACCTTTATGTAAAGGTTAGGATCTGCTATACTCTTGGAGAACCCAAGACTCTGAAGAAAACTGTCAATTCTTCCATACTAAGCTCTCGGAGCCTGTTTCAATCCATACAAGGCTTTCTTGAGTTTGCAGACATGAGATTCCTTCCCATGGATCACAAAACCCTCAGGTTGCTCGATATAAACCTCTTACTCAACTTCACCATTAAGAAAAGTAGTCTTTACATCCATTTGGTGAAGTTTCCAATCAAAAACTAAAGCAAGAGAAATGATGACTCTGATAGAGGTATACCTGGCAACGGGAGCAAAGATCTCATCATAATCAATTCCCTCTTTCTGAGAGAAACCACGTGCCACAAATCTAGCTTTGTATTTTTCAACACTGCCATCTGCTGCATGCTTTATTTTGTAAATCCATTTAGAGGTCACTATTGATTTTCCTTTTGGTCTTGGTGTTGAATTTAAAGCAGTTGCAAGAGCCATTCTCCGAGAGGATGGCAAAGACCCTAGCCGAGATCTAGGGCCCCCAGTGCACCCCTGGGGTTCTTGGTCTGGGACCAAACAGTCAGTGCCATGGCAAAAGACCCTTGTAAGGGCCCCCAGTAGATGACTGGGGTTCTTGGTCTGGGACCAAGCAGTAAAGACCCCTGAGAGGGCCCCCAGTATATGACTGGGGTTCTTGGTCCGGGACCAAGTAGTTAAAGTCCCTAGATATGTCTAGGGCCCCTGGAAATGTTCCAGGGTACCCATGCCTGGGGCATGTGTTGATCCTTGATCTTGTACCTTGGTGGATAAGACCCCAGAGATATTATGAGGCCACCTGGTCTTTGATCAGGTACTTGTTGGTATATGTCCCTCTTTGAAGGCGGGCATGACCACATGAGGGAAGTATCCCATATGCAATGATGATAAAATGGAAAAGGTCACTTTGAGAATGAATGGACAAGTATTGCCACCTAGTCACCCTTGCCAAACCCTCTTCACCCTTGCTTGTATTTACTTGGGGTTTTTTGTTTTTTTTTTGCTTTAGGGGTTATTGTAAAAATATTAATTAAATTTTTTAATTATAACATGTTTAATTAATTATATTAATTAAACTTGTTATTTTAATTATTATTTTTATTAACCTAAACTAACCTAAAAGTATAAATAGAGTCCTACCCTCTCTCTTGAGCACATAATTTTGGTGTGATCTTTCAAGTGGGTGGTTCTCCTCCTTGAAGTTGTGGCCTTCTCTGCAACAGTTTAGTTCAAGCCTTGGTTATACTTGTTGACAGGTCCATTTATTGTTGATGTCTTGAAGGTCCTCCTTTGCTGCTGCTCTAGGTCAAGGGTTGTTGAGCTGAGTTATACCTTGCATGTTGCTGCAAGGTTTTTGAAGGTGTTGTTTTCACTTCTATTGCAGACCTGTTGAGCCATGATCTCTCCAATTTAGTTCCGGCCCCTTTTCTCCTTGAGACGTGACCCTCTCAGCTCTGATCTGAACCTTCTCTTTGAGCCGCGGCCCCTGCCTATAACCTTGCTCTTGTGTGAGGGTTTGTATCCCTGAATTTTCTGTGTATGTGAGGGTTTGGATCCCTGGATTTTTTTTTGTGTTTGTGAGGGTTTAACCACAGAGTTTTTGTGTGAGGGTTTGGGTCCTTGAAATTTTTTGTGTGTGTGAGGGTTTAACCACAAAGAATTTTTGTGTGGTGTTTATGTGGTTTCTTCTCCTTGGTGGCAAATAAATCTACTCATCTCTTGGCAAGAGATCTAACCTATATGGTAGATCTATGATCCTAAAAAATTTCTGAGCATAATTACAAGTGGCATTACTTCTCTTATGTGTGGACGTGACTCCTTCGGAGGTAAGACTACAAGGCAAGGTAAGTAACATGTTCAGTCTATTAGTTCTCTGTTTTAAAGTTTGTTTATGTGTTAGACTGTTTATTGCTTAGATCTATATCAGATCTGAATATTAGACTTGGTTTTGAGTTTTGATCTATATCAGTTTCAGATCCTTTGATTAAATCTGTCATCGAATTAACTAGATCTGCTTATTGTTTAGTCTTGACTATCCACCTTCTAGATTTAATTCTTATGGTTAAGATCTATTTGTCATTTACCTAGATCTGCCTGTTTAGACCTTGGAGAAACTACTGTTCAGATCTGTAATCTATTTAAAAGGGATTATCTAAGAACTCTTGTTTCAAAGTCTAGATTTATTTCAGATCTTTACTGTTCTCACTAAGATTTTAAAAAGACAGTAACTTCTCTACTTTATTTCTCTATTACTAACATGGTATCAGAGCTTAGGGTGTGAAGAGAGCTCAAGGATATAATCTTGAGCCTACACAGATCCACTTTGTTAGGGTTGTTTTGCAGAAATCAGCCATCTAAACTAACTTAGATCTAAGCATGGCTTCCTCATCAGTTAAAGCTGAAGACAGACTTGTAGGGGATGCAAACTTTAATGCTTGGAAATACAGAATAATGAACATTCTTGAAGAGAATGATCTAGAGGAGTTGATCTCTAGGGAGATTGAAGAACCCACCTCAAACACAGCCAGAGAAGCATACAAAAGGAAACAAACTAAGGCTAAAAGAATCATTTTTTATTCTATCAAGGACAGCATGATGCCCATCATTGGTCATCTAAGGACTGCCAAAGATTGTTTTGATGCCTTGGTAAACCTCTATGAAAAGAAGGCACCAGCTCAGAAAAGAATTTTGAAGAAACAATTATGTACTTTGAAAATGGGAAAGGATGATACAGTTGCTACCATCTTCTCCAAAATTGTTCAAACCAAAGACCATCTTATTGCAATAGGAGTTCCTATAGATGATGATGACCTTGTTCAAATAGCATTTGATGGACTTCCTAATGCTTGGGGAGTTTTTCTTGCATCCGTGAATGGAAGAGAATCCCAACCCAATTTCGAAAGATTGTGGCATGACTGCTTAGAAGAAGAAGGAAGACTAAACAGCAGAAATGATTATTCAATTCTAAAAGATCATGCCCTTGCAGCAAAGACCGAGAAATGGAAAAAGTTCCCTAAATCAAAAGGCAAAGGTAAGAAACCCCAAGGTAAGCTATCTCATCTCAATCCTCATTTATCTAAAGTTAAATGTTTTAACTGCAATAAGCTAGGACATTATGCAAGAGATTGTAGGAATCCTCCCTCTCAACAGAAAAGAAGAGGAAGATTCCAAGCCTCAGTTGCCACTAAAGAGGCTAAACCTCAAGAGGAGCCTCAAAGAAGACAAACCAGGGTTGCCACCAAAGAGAAAGAACAACAAAAGGAATATTATCTTATCTCAACTCTTTCCGGCACTATTACCAAGTCAGAGGAGATTTGGTTAATAGACAGCGGTGCTTCCAGACACATGACAGGCTTCAAACAAAACCTTGCAAACTATCAAGACAAGAAATTCAAGGCAAAGGTGGAACTGGGTGATGATGCCACCTATGACATAAAAGATTTTGGATCTACCTCTTTCCGATTTCACTCAGGTAATATCTTTCACATTGATGAAATTCTTTATGTACCTGGTCTAAAGAAAAATTTAATCTTTGTTCCAGTTTTAGAAAGTAAAGGTTACTCAGTAGCTTTCTCCAAAGGGAAGGCCCTCTTGTGGTCCTCAAATAAAGATATGAACACTGCTATAACTATTGGAACTCGTGAGAGTGGACTGTATAAAATTTCAGGTCAGGTTGTTCAAGCCCTAGTTCACGAGACGGTAAATCCTTGCGAGCTTTGGCACAGAAGATTTGGACATCTCAACTACAACGCA
Source organism: Picea engelmannii (assembly GCA_009831015.1). Taxonomy (NCBI): domain Eukaryota; kingdom Viridiplantae; phylum Streptophyta; class Pinopsida; order Pinales; family Pinaceae; genus Picea; species Picea engelmannii. The sequence continues at coordinate 7,879 of WSFP011494008.1, read as the reverse complement.
CTTCCAGGTTTGCAAAAGATGGTGACAGGTATGCCAGTATTTTCTATTGAGCATGATAGTGTTTGTAAAGGTTGTTCACTTGGTAAGAATACAAAGAAACCCTATCCTCTCAGTAATAGAAAATCAAATGGAATTTTGGATTTAATTCATTCTGATCTTTGTGGGCCCATGTCTGCACCGTCTATGAGTGGCTGTATTTATTATATCATTTTTATTGATGATTTTTCGTGTAAAACTTGGATTTATTTCTTAAAGACTAAAGATGAATCTTTTAGCAGATTTCAAGATTTCAAGAATCTTGTTGAAAATCAAACAAGAAGACACATCCGAGTTTTCAGAACAGATAACAGTAAAGAATTTGACTCCTTCAAATACGACGATCTCTGTCGGGCTTCTGGAATTAAGAGGGAGCTAACTGTGCCATACAACCCTCAGCAGAATGGGGTTGCTAAAAGAAAGAATAGAACTATCTGTGAAGCATCCAAGGCCATGCTGCATGACCAAAACTTACCTTTATCGCTTTGGGCCGAGGCTGCTAGTACTGCAATCTACATTCAGAATAGATGTCCACACAAAGCCCTTGAAGCAAAAACTCCTGAAGAAGTTTTCACCGAAATTAAGCCCTTAGTTGATCACTTAAGAATTTTTGGCAGTCCAGTCTATATTCACATTCCAAAAGAGAAGAGGACTAAGCTAGAGCCCTCTGGAAAGAAAGGAACTTTTGTGGGATACAGTGAAACCTCAAAAGCTTATAGGATTTATATCCCAGGTCAAAAGTTCATCAAAGTCAGCAGGGATGTGACTTTTCATGAAGAAAGAGCTTTTCGTCGGGCCAGAGAACTTCCATGTGATTCAGAGGAGCAGGAAGCTCCACCACTTGATTCTTCAGATTCTCCTCTTCTAGATGAGCAGAGGGAGGAAACCCTAGAACTTCAAGGAATGCTATTGAGTTTCCAATGGAGATTCCTCCTGTTAAAAGGAAACCAGCCTGGTGTCGAGAAATATTAAAGGAAGCAGAAAAGCATTGAGCTCCTAAGGGCACCTTCAGAGAAAGCAAGAAACCAGATAAGTACGCCGGTCTCATAGCTAATTTAAATACTGTGATTGATTCAGAACCTTCCACATTTGTAGAAGCCTCCAAACATCAAGTATGGAAAGATGCTATGAATGAAGAATATGATTCTATTCTAAAGAATGATGTATGGACCGTAGTTCCTAGACCTCATGGAAAATCAATAGTAACTTCAAAATGGCTTTATAAGATAAAGCATGCAGCAGATGGCAGTATTGAGAAATACAAGGCGAGATTCGTGGCTCGTGGTTTCTCTCAGAAAGAAGGAATTGACTATGACGAGATTTTTGCTCCAGTTGCCAGGTACATTTCAATCAGGATTATTATCTCTCTTGCAACAGTTTTTGGTTGGAAACTTCATTAGATGGACGTTAAGACTGTTTTTCTTAACGGTGAAGTTGAGCAAGAAGTATATATTGAGCAACCTGAAGGTTTCATGATACATGATAAAAGATCTCATGTGTGCAAACTCAAGAAAGCCCTGTACGGGTTGAAGCAAGCTCCGAGAGCTTGGTACGGTAGAATAGATAGTTTTCTACAAAGTCTTGGATTCACCAAGAGCATAGCAGATCCAAATCTTTATATAAAGATTGTTCAAAATCATCCAGTTATTTTAGTCTTATACGTGTATGATCTGTTCCTCACTGGAGAGGAAAACTTGATAGCTCAGACTAAGAGGGAGCTTTCTACTGAGTTTGAAATGAAAGACTTGGGGCTCATGCATTATTTCTTAGGCTTGGAGGTATGGAAAAAACCAGGTGAGATCTTTCTCTCACAAGGTAAATATGCAGTTGATGTTCTCCACAGATTTGGCATGTTGGACTGCAAGTCCATGACTACTCCAATGATCTCTAATCTAAAGAAACTACAAGATCAGGTCACAGGTTCAGATCCAGAAGACCCCACCTTATATTGGCAGATCATTGGGTCTTTGATGTGTCTCGTACATACGAGACCAAACATTTGTTATGCGGTAAATGCTCTCAGTCAGTTCATGTGTGAACTGAAGCATATACATATGGTTGATGTGAAGCATATTCTGAGATATGTTCGGGGAACTATAGCTTATGGTCTCAGATACACCTCTAGTGGAGGTGTAATGCTCCATGGTTTTACAGATTCAGATTGGGTGGGCAGTACAGTGGATCGGAAGAGCACTTCCGAATATTTCTTTAGTTTGGGTTCGGCAATGATTTCCTGGTCCAGCAGGAAACAGGGCTCCATAGCCCAAAGAACTGCAGAAGCAGAATACATTGCTGCAAGTGCTGCCAGCCGAGAAGCAGTGTGGCTTAGGAAGCTACTTTCAGACTTATTCAGTTCAGAGCTTGAACCCACAGTCATTCACTGTGACAATCAAAGTTGTATAAATCTCACTGAGAATCCAATGTTTCACGATAGATCGAAACACATTGAGATGAGATATCACTATGTCCGGGACATGGTTCAAAAGAACGTTCTCTGCATTCAGTATGTTCCGACGGCAGAACAAACGGCAGATATTTTTACCAAGCCATTGTCCCTGACAAAGTTTGTATACTTTCGTGACAAGCTTGGTGTAGCTGAGAATACCTCTCTTGCTGAGAGGGAGTGTTGAATTTAAAGCAGCTGCAAGAGCCATTCTTCGGGAGGATGGCAAAGACCCTAGCCGAGATCTAGGGCCCCCAGTGCACCCCTGGGGTTCTTGGTCCGGGACCAAATAGTTAGTGCCATGGAAAAAGACCCTTGTAAGGGCCCCCAGTAGATGATCGGGGTTCTTGGTCTGGGACCAAGCAGTAAAGACCCCTGAGAGGGCCCCCAGTATATGACTAGGGTTCTTGGTCTGGGACCAAGTAGTTAAATTCCCTAGATATGTCTAGGGCCCCTGGAAATGTTCCAGGGTACCCATGCCTAGGGCATGGGTTGATCCTTGGTCTTGTACCTTGGTGGATAAGACCCCAGAGATATTCTGAGGCCACCTGGTCTTTGATCAGGTACTTGTTGGTATATGTCCCTCTTTGAAGGCGGGCATGACCACATGAGGGAAGTATCCCATATGCAATGATGATAAAATGGAAAAGGTCACTTTGAGAATGAATGGACAAGTATTGCCACCCAGTCACCCTTGCCAAACCCTCTTCACCCTTTCTTGTATTTACTTGGGGTTTTTTGTTTATTTTTTGCTTTAGGGGTTATTGTAAAAATATTAATTAAATTTTTTAATTATAACATGTTTAATTAATTATATTAATTAAACTTGTTATTTTTAAATTATTATTTTTATTAACCTAAACTAACCTAAAAGTATAAATAGAGTCCTACCCTCTCTCTTGAGCACATAATTTTGGTGTGATCTTTCAAGTGGGCAATTCTCCTCCTTGAAGTTGTGGCCTTCTCTGCAACAGTTCAGTTCAAGCCTTGGTTATACTTGTTGACAGGTCCATTTATTGTTGATGTCTTGAAGGTCCTCCTTTGCTGCTTCTCTAGGTCAAGGGTTGTTGAGCTGAGTTACACCTTGCATGCTGCTGCAAGGTTTTTGAAGGTGTTGTTTTCACTTCCATTGCAGACCTATTGAGCCATGATCTCTCCAGTTTAGTTCCGGCCCCTTTTCTCCTTGAGTCGTGACCCTCTCAGCTCTGATCTAAACCTTCTCTTTGAGTCGTGGCCCCTCCCTGTAACCTTGCTCTTGTGTGAGGGTTTGTATCCCTAAATTTTCTGTGTATGTGAGGGTTTGGATCCCTAGATTTTTTCTGTGTTTGTGAGGGTTTAACCACAGAGTTTTTGTGTGAGGGTTTGGGTCCCTGAAATTTTCTGTGTGTGTGAGGGTTTAACCACAAAGAATTTGTGTGGTGTTTATGTGGTTTCTCCTCCTTGGTGGCAAATAAATCTATTCATCTCTTGGCAAGAGATCTAACCTATATGGTAGATCTATGATCCTAAATTTTTTCTGAGCATAATTACAAGTGGAATTACTTCTCTTATGTGTGGACATGACTCCTTCAGAGGTAAGACTACAAGGCAAGGTAAGTAACATGTTCAGTCTATTAGTTCTCTGTTTTAAAGTTTGTTTATGTGTTAGACTATTTATTGCTTAGATCTATATTAGATCTGAATATTAGACTTGGTTTTGAGTTTTGATCTATATCAGTTTCAGATCCTTTGATTAAATCTGTCATCGAATTAACTAGATCTGCTTATTATTTAGTCTTGACTATCCACCTTCTAGATTTAATTTTATGGTTAAGATCTGTTTGTCATTTACCTAGATCTGCCTGTTTAGACCTTGGAGAAACTACTGTTCATATCTGTAATCTATTTAAAAGGGATTATCTAAGAACTGTTGTTTCAAAGTCTAGATTTATTTCAGATCTTTACTGTTCTCACTAAGATTTTAAAAAGACAGTAACTTCTCTGCTTTATTTCTCTATTACTAACACTTGGGACCACTTCCCATACATTATTCTTCAATATTGACTTGTACTCTTCTACTATGGCATCCTTCCACACTTTATGCTTGGCATCCTCATCAAAAGTGGAAGGTTTTGAGTCAATCACATGATTCCACTGAGCTATCAAACCTAAGTACTTATTTGGCTTCTTACTTTCTCTGTAAGTACCTTTAGGTGTTGTATGTTTTTTTGCTTCCTTTAAAATTTCACAGCACCATGCTAGCCTCTTTTTGACAGGAGGTTTCTCTAGGGGAAACTCAATAGAATCCCTTATGGGATCCACTGAAGGCTCTCTGGCCTTCTCCGTCTGCTCATCTGAAAGTGTTGAACCTGAAAGCTCTGAAGTTGGAGCTTCTTGCTCCTCTGTATCACAGGGAAGCTCTCTGGAACGACGAAAAGCAGCTTCCTCATGGAAGGTCACATCTCTACTGATCTCTATATATTTTTTCCCTAGCACATATATTAGATGTGCTTTTGAGGTCTCATTATACCCCACAAAAGTGTCTTTCTTTCCAAAGGGCTCTAACTTAGTCCTCTTTTCTTTTGGTACATGAATGTAGACAAGACTACCAAAAATTCTCAAGTGATCAATTGAAGGCTTCTTACCCGTGAAGACTTCTTCTGGAGTTTTCTCTTCCAAGGCTTTATGAGGACACATGTTTTGAATATAGACTGCAGTACTTGCAGCTTCGGCCCAAAGAGACAATGGAAGATCATAATCATACATCATATCTCTGGTTGCCTCACAAATTGTCCTATTCTTTCTTTATGCAACCCCATTTTGTTGGGGATTGTAAGGCACAGTCAGCTCCCTCTTAATCCCAGAAGCTTGGTAGAGATCATCATACTTGTGAGAGTCAAACTCTTTTCCATTATCTATTCTGAAAACACGGATATGTCTACCTGTCTGATTCTCAACAAGATTCTTAAATTCCTGAAATTTACTGAAAGATTCATCTTTAGTTTTCAGAAAATAAACCCAGGTTTTACGGGAGCAATCATCAATAAAAATGATATAATAAAGACAACCATTCATGGACGGGGCAGTCATAGGTCCACAAAGATCAGAATGAATAAGATCTAAAATACCATTAGTTTTTCTATTTGGTGACAACACTGGAGAGAGATGAAACAAGATAACTCTCTCCGCATTGCTCTTGTTCTTTAGAGGTAGCTTCGGTTCTCTTTCTTTGAGGCTCTTCTTCCTCAACTGCAACTAAAGCATGGAACTTACCTTTTCGTTTATGCTTTGAAGGAGGGTTCCTGCAGTCTTTTGCATAATGACCTAGTTTGTTACAGTTAAAGCATCTTACTTTAAACAAATGAGAGTGAGGATGAGAGTGCTTACCTTGAGGTTTCTTACCTTTGCCTCTGTGCTAAGGAAACCTCTTCCATTTCTTGGCTTTGGCGGAAAGAGCATGGTCTTTCACAGTGGAGGGCTCATTTTTGCTTTTAATTCTTCTTTCTTCTTCCAAGCAATTATACCATAATCTCTCAAAGTTGGGTTGAACTTCTCTTCCATTTACATATGAGAGAAATGTCTCCCACGATTCTAGAAGACCATCCACTGCCATTTGCACAAAGTCATCATCATCTACTGCAACTCCAATTGTTGCAAGTTGATCTCTCTTTTGGGCAATTTTGAAAAGAAGGCAGAGATGTTTTCATCCTTTCCCATCTTTAATGTGCGTAGTTGTTTCTTCAAGGTCCTCTTCTGAGTAGGGGCCTTCTTTTCATACAAGTTTGCTAGGGCATCAAAGCATTCCTTTGTTGTCCTTAAGTGAACAATAAGAGGCATCATACTATCTTTAACTGAGTCAAAAATGACCCTCTTGGCTTTGGCCTGCCTCTTCTTATAGGTTGTTCTTCCTATATTTGTAAGAGGTTTTTCTACTACCCTGGTAACCATCTCATCCAAATCACTTTCTTCCAGGATATTCAAGACCCTAGCCTTTCAGGCATTGAAGTTTGAAACCCCTTCAAGCCTATCTTCTGCTTTGACTGAAGATGAAGCCATATTGAAGTCTGATTGCAGGAGAAATATGATAAAAACAAACTTACTGCTAACCTGAAAAACAAACCCTTAATAGAGGATCCACGCAGGCTCAAAAATCTGCCACAAATGAGCTCTTTTCACGTCCTAAGCTCTGATACCATGTTAGAATTTAAGGGCAAAAATAGTAGACTATATGGAAACAAAAATTCTTATATTTCTCAAATCATTAGCTACTGTAATTATATGACCAACAAGACATTTAAAAAATATGATGCATAAACTAACAACATTAGTGAATAAATAACGTACATAACCCAGATCTGAGTATTATCACAGCTGTAGAAAAGAACAAATGGACTTGATTAGTTGTTGTTTCCTTCCTCCAGTGTATGCTCAGAAAAGCTTAGTGAATCATGGATCAAACCCTCAGGGTATATCTCCTCATGGACATAGGGACAATGCCAAGAAAGACTCTTAGGTTTAGCAATCAAAACCAGAACTCAGCAAACTGGAAAACCAAAATCAAGAACACAGTCCAAGCCACTATCCAAGTATTAGGGATGAATACAAATCACTGTCCAACCTAGGGCTGGAAAATAAAACCACAATCAACATTAGGTTGATTTAACACATTCAACCCAACTTTAAATACAGATGCCCACTTCAAGCATGAAATATCCCTAATCCGGCTGATTAAGATATTTGCTATTGTTCTTCTGCTCTGGCGTGCGGATCTGATACACTGGGGTTTCTGGATGCGTTTTAGCTGTGTGGTTGAGATGTTCTTCGGTTATTGTGTTTGCATGTTGGTTATTGTGGTTGCATGTTGGTTATTACATGTGCATGTTGCATAATGAAGGTTTAACAATCATATAAAGACGCATGCAAGAGTACAGAATGTCAACTGCTCAATATCATGAATAATAATCGTTCATGCATGGAAATACAAATAGCCTACTAAAAATATAGAGTCTAGACGTCAGTCAGATCTCCTGGATCTGTACTGGAATACAATCAAATAACAAAGAAATACCCGTGACCGTAAGAAGACAGCAGATCTGCTGCATGCACAAATTGATAGGCAAAAATGAGCGATCCCGGAGAAATACGGTAACCGCTACCAGCTGGAAAACTCGATCTAAAGAATCCACCGTCATAATGGGCTCGAAACTGCTCCAATCAATGCGCCTTGGCCTCTACACTAGAATAAATGTCTGTTGGAACTCGGATCGGACCTCTACGACACTGGATCTGGACCCCTGGGGGGTTTGCGCCCCTCCTTGGGCACTGAATGCGCCCCAAAGGATTCCACCGTCGGAATCGGCTGCTATATAGCTCAAAACGATCGTCTTGTCCAATGATGAAATGGGTCGGAAGGGTTTGGCC